>JAUELI010138988.1:0-13181 GCA_031471325.1 Catablema vesicarium
CGTTTGTGTTTCGAACATTTCTGGATCTCTGTTCTGAATATATCTTTTTGTAGCTGATTTGCATAACCTTTTTTACTGTAACCTGCTTGTGGTGGAAAGCACCCCCCCGGTATGAATATGGTTAAAGACGATCTTCCAACATCGTTGTAACGTTATTTAACGGTTGTTCAACGTTGTTTCAACGTTGTTTTATGGCGTTACATGAACGTCGGGATCCGACGTCAGAATAATGTTTCTATTTCAACCATAACACAACGTCAAAACAACGTTGCTGTGTTGGCTGGGAAAGGCAACTCTTTAAGTGTAAAGGATTCTATAAAGGAAAATACTCCGATTCAATGTCAAAATAACGTTGTATAGACGTGACTTTGTGAAATGTCATGTGCGAGTCGGGTCGCGTGCAAAACTTCAAGTGATCCTACCTCCAAAATAATATCTTAAAAATAGTTCTATTTTCAATTTCTACTTTAAATATTCGAGTGGCTAGATTAAAATGAAAAAATAAATCAAAGCAGGGTATGGTTTGAGCGCTTATCAGCTCTGCGGAGGAGTAATTTTAACATAAATCTATGCTCAAATATCTCTCCTCCACATTTGCTGTTTAGAGTTATATCCGACCTTGATATCCTTCATCAAAGTGAGCACATGGTGGTAAAATATATTTGTAAAAATCGAAAACCATAGTATAAATAACTTCTAATCAATTCATTATTCTGCAACATCATAATGAATTAAAAGTAATTTGAAAGTAACCGAATCAAATTGGTAAATCAGACATGAGCGTCAAAGCATACTTAGATTGTAATTTTTGGAACGAGCCGTGTGAAAACCAACAATTTGCGGATTAAAATATCTTACATTCCTTTTCTAAACTTAATTTGTGGTTTGAGAGTGAGCAATCTGCACGAAACGTATTGTCTCTTAATTCATCAAAACATATATTTGAAGTACTTCTCACCATCCCTTTTTAGCTTTTTGTTGTTATTTTTGAAATAAATTTACACATGTCAATAGGTCATTGTCTTTTCAAACGGGATGGAAAGACATAAGTGCAAGAACAACATTCCAATGTGTTGATAGTTTATTTGGTGTGCGGTAAAACTTATTTTTTTTATAAATGGTACCTTGAGTTGTGAGTGACTGATATGATATTATAGTTCCGTTGGTTAAATTTTCTCATATGATAAATCGGTACAGTTATTTATATTTATCAATTGCATTCTGGGAAAATTTGGTTCTATAATAACAAGAGTTCATTATTAATGACCTATTCATCATTCTTAAGCAGAATATGTATAAAAGGCTGGAGGTAATTAATTTAATCATACTTTAGTTTTGGACAAGAAGAAAGAGTGCGGAGAGCTACCTCAGGTATATTGCAGATAAATATTTCTTTATCAAAATAGTAATCTGATACAAGGACGCGTGCCATATTGGTATATACATATGAAGTGGACACGTGCTAGGAACATGTATCACTTTCTTTACCCTCATAGCTCATGTGCCTAAGGCTTGGTTTAAGCATAGAATATGGTATAAGGGCTAATACGCTCTGTGAAGGAGCAATATTTTAGCATAGATTTAGGCTACATAGCCTGAACCTATTATCAATAAGTGCTCCTCCGTATTTGATAATTGCAGTTATATCCAGCCTTGGTGTCAAAAGGTAATAGATAAATTCCTTTATAAATTTCACGGTAAGAAACACCGAGGGGATATTATAATACCATAAATGGATTAAACCAATGGCGTATAGTGCTGTGAAAAACCAATGCAGAGGAGAGATTTTTGGACGTAGACTCAGATTATCTAGTCTGAATCTATGCTCAAAAATAACTCCTCCACAGAGCTATTAGCTCTTATATCCAGCCTTGTTTAACCTAAACAAAGACGTATAGTGCTGGGGAAAACGAGTATATATGTTATGATTATAACCATAGGTTTTTAAGCTTTTCGTAATCTTAGAATAGCCATGTTGTTTGATATTTTATTAAAAGTTGTTCATAGGAGAGTATGAAATTCTAACTATCTTACACATCAGCTAAATTTCGTTATTACTTTAAATCTCCGAGTGCTTCATTTAACAACTGGTTGGTGGCATCTACCAAAAAATTTGAGGAATTCTTTTGATTTTATGCTTTTACACAGAGTAACGTATTTTTCTATAAATACTTTCTGATTTTCTAAAGTGTGTGTATACATATTTTGTCAAAAACAACATTTTTGGTTTTCTGATCCAGTGAATTTTTAAAATATAGATTTGTCATTTTTGCTAGTTTTAAGAAGACATTTATTGTCTGGTCAGGTTAACTGTTACCTAGATCTATTATATACCCAGTGGGCAAATACCTGCTAAAGTTAGCGAAATAACGCTAGAGCAACGTTCCAATGAACGTTGCTCTAACGTTATTTTTCTGACTTTGAACAGGTATTTGCCTACTGGGTACGGTCATGAATAGTGCAAGGCCAGACATAACTGAAAGGTCTTATTAGGTTTCACCCATTAGGCATGTTTTTTAACGTTAAAATGATGTCAGACGTCAAAACAACGTCGTTTTAACGTTAACAAACGTCATGCAGAGGTATATCCTGCCTTGTAATATCACTTTTGTAAGAACCGCCTTTTATCGATATATTGATTCAAACCACGAGATACCACGTGACATTTGGGGAAGGATATACCCACCATGCAGTACAATTCAAGCAGGTTGTGTCGTCATAATCTCTAATTATGGACAGATTAGAATTTCGCTTGTTTACAATTCACGTTATGCAGCCGAATTATTTAACTTAGGAAATATAAACGGTTTACCATAGATCTATGGTTTAACTGACTATATAGAAACGACTTTTACAGGAACTAAAGTTGCTAGTATAAAAGGTGGTTTTTAGTATGAAATCATACTCTTACTTGTTATTCTATCCTACAAATACTAGGTTCGGGAATAGAAAGAGTGTAGGTATAAAATAAGCAATATATACAACAACAGCGTCCTAAAAATAATGTCATTCTGACGTCAAAAAGCGGGTATTCATCAGAAAAGTCTAGAACATTGTAGACTAAACTTTATGCGAGTTTCTTTGAACATAACCTCCTGTAGTGTTTATTATTTTTGTGGTTTGAAAAATGGGATGTGTTTTTATTTAATATATTTTTAGATAATTAGTTCAGAAATATTAGAACTTTTAAAACTTGCAATTTTTATATGTGATTCATACAAAACTTATTTGATGCAAAATTGGATCAGCTAGTTAATCAGGGATGATTAGTTTACAAATGGCATTGTGCCATCAAATTAACCATGTCTAGTCAACTTAAAACAAAATCTAAATTATGAATATCCAGGCGTCGAATCACTAACTCAGTTATGCATTTTCATTCTTCTCTTCTCTCTGCAAGAAAAAAAAGGAGGGATAATTTTTTTTCTCACTCCCGCCTATTTTCTTAACCTTTCTCTCCTCCTACTTTGAAGGTTCGATTCATTACGTATATAAGTGCACTACGTAAAAACAAATTTCTAGTATTTAGTTACCTTAGAAACGCTGTCGACAGCGTTTAGTGAACATCTTGTTTTTTTGCAAACTCGTATCCTGGTTGTATTATAGTAAGATAATTTGTTCCTTTAGAATGGTATAGAGATTAAAACGGGGTCATATACAATTATATAAGATAAAATTACTATAGAAAACCTTGTTCCGCACTCAATATCACCATGATATCACAAGAGGATATAAGAGCAAATGAGAGATCTGTGGAGGAGTGATCTTGAACATTGATTCAGGCTATGGTCCGAATCTATGCTTATGAAGCTCTCCTCCACTTGTGATTTACACAGTTATTTCCTCACTCAATATCACACAGAGATAAAGTTAAAACTGCTCGAGAAGCTATTGAAAAGAATATCCTTCTCATGAGATAAAGCCTCAAGTGTCGGTTCTTATAGTTAATGTAAATTAGACCGTTATGTATTGGCAAAAAACATGAGAGATATGTGTCAAAAGGAAAATATACGTTTAGCTCATTCATTAAGAAAATAGAGGCCTATTATATTAAGAAGACGGGGGCGTAACATTTCACAACTCTGTTTTTTTTAAAAAAAAAAATCTCATACAATGAAATACGTATGAAGGAATTTTGCCAAATAGTATCCTATTGTTATTTTGCATACACTTTGAGCTGGTTTTGTTGTAGAATATATTAAAAATATTTCCATCTTTTCTGTTTATTTACTTTATGATTTTTATTCAACAGTACATACTATTATACTACGAACGTGCAGTCAATTAATATCACCCACGCTTGTAATACAATATTTGAGAAATTTAGAGCCTGGCCACAAACTATGCGTACACATGCTTCCATTACCTCCAGTTTGTCTATCGTCAAAAATCACAATTCACTGCGTGGGATCAATACGAAAACATCCGTGCACACTTTTCTACTATATCCTAACTGAAATTAAGGCCGGTATTGTTTGTGTATTCTTTTAAACAAAACTAAAATTAATTCAGTCATTTTCACAGACACCTTGTATAAAAACAACACACAATTTGCGACAAGAATTAATTCGACTCTTTTCAAAAACATTTTTTTCTTCTAAGTGCGAAATAGTTATAATTTATAGGAGCTTGTCATAATTACCAACATTTTATTCCTCTTTCAAGTTACCTCATGTAAAGGAACCAATTCATTTACAACATTCAAGACAATAAAGACGAGTGGGTAAATTCATCTTTTTTTAGCTTGTTTTATTTTGCGAAATACTTGCACGCGAATATTTCATTCATTTAGTTGATGAGCACGTTAAAGGAACATGTATAGACATAATTGAAATCTGATTTCTTATCTGTGTATATGTATATTTTTACGTGATCAAATTGCTGCGATTCTACTAACATTAAGATATTCAACATATGTTAAATTATATTCATTCACACAAAACCCCCGTCTATAATATTATACGTTTTATTTTTTGTTAATTGAAATGCAATTAGTATACTGTAGATTCTTTTGTTTTAACTTATTCTTCATTTGATTGACAACTTGGTGTTTTTTGATTGATTGATTGATTGTGTTTTCATATTATCCGGGCTTCCTTGTCCAAGTATGCTAACGAGAAAAGGTTCTCCTCCCTCCAACATCTACTTTCAAACGAATTGATTAAAATAAAAGCTTGTCTATTGTGACGACACTCGAATCGGTAGTGCAGTTATGCGGTTATTTATTAACTTGCTTTTTAATCGGTTGTCATTCAGTTACAAGTTGAACACATAGAGTGAACACTAACTACATCTGTAATTAATAAAGTTTAAAAATAAAAATACTATTTATCTTATATGACTACATATGTTCATTTCAGATTGGTTAATATTTCGCTATAAATACAAGAAGACAAGCGTCACACAAAGCATAGATGATACATTACTTAAAAGCATATATGATATATAACTGTTAGAATGAAGTTGAATACAGGAATGATTTTGTTTACTTTTATCCTACTTAAAATTTCATATTTTACAAATTCACTACCAATGTTAGATGAAACGAACAATGATAACATACCAGCGTACGCTAGAGCACCACAAGCAGAAATAAAAGATACCGAGGTAGATGAGGAGGAAGATGATGAACTTTCCGGAGATTTTTCAGATGATTATGAAGGAGATGGAATTATGAGAGATTTTTATGTTATGAAGAAAAAGAAACATCACAATGTATGGAAAGTGAATCTAAATAAGACAAAAGGTAATTTGTGCGGTATTTTTGTGTCACAAAGTAAATTTACAATATTTTTTGTCGGAAATATAAATGTGTTAATGGGAGCGTTAAAAAGTAATTTCAATGTTATGAGCGACAACTTAAGATTTTCCCTATCATATCACATTAATTTGTGAATGTCCCTTTTAAGTAAAGCGACAATATCACAGGGCCGTTATCGGGGGAACCAAATTAAAATGAATGGTGTTGTTTATATAAATGGAAAATAAATAAATAACAGAGATAAGATTATATGACAAGATTTTTGGTTCTGATTTGTCGCGACAACAATTAATATATGAAATGTTTCCACAGCGATAATCATCTATCCTAATCTCTACTAATCTTCATGAAAAATAGAACTAACTAGTTCATTTAAGTCACTCTCAGTTAGACATAAACACAAAACAATAACACGGAAGAAAATTTGGCGCCTTTATAACCTTCTATAATTCCAAGCAGGATTTCATCTGATTTCCAAACTAACTACGAATGAAAATATCTGTCAACAATTTATCCTCCTCTCCATATCCTTATATGTATATATATACCAATCTGACCAAAAATAAAAATTGAGAAACTCGAATTTGAAGCTTTGGCTATTTACGGCTTTTAGTAAACACATTTGGTTATTGAATTACTAGACTTAATTACCTGAACAACGTCATTTGTCAATTATCTCTGTGATTTTGTTATTTTGATTTTTTCTTATTTAAATAGATATTTTAAATAATTTTTTTTTTGGTATTTAGATAAATTGATATTCCAAGGAGATATACGATTAAGTTTAATACAAAATCTCAAAATGGAAGTGGACAAAAATCTGCGTATAAAACGTGCTGCTAGGAGCAAAGAACCAGACTACCTATGGAAGCAAAATACAATATATTACAAAATTGACAGCGTTTTTGGTAAGTTATTTTTTTAGTTCCTTAGCACAATATTCTTTCAATTCAAAAATAGCAACAAAAAGTGATCAAGAATAAACTATTTGTTAAACGAGTCAATTTAACTGAAAATCGTTTAATAAACAGTTTCAATGAAAAAAAGTTAATGATAAATTAATAACTTATGGGAAATTGACATGCATTGCACATTTTAAAAACTCATCATTTTTGTTTGTTTTTCCCCTCTGGATGACATGTAGAAGATTAAACACAAAGTATAAAGGAAACTTCTAAAAAGTCTTAGCTAGTACATGCCATATGATTTGTGAATGGAATAGTCAATAAGAAGCTTTGCATGTAGCTTAATAGAAAAGAAAAACGTTGACATCAAACTTCTGTTAATACCTCCTTTTCTGACAAACATTGTATTCATGTTTCTGCATTTAATTCAGATCAATATTAAGAAGAAAATAAATTCACTTCTGAACTTTAACATTTTAATGTAAACATAAGTTCCAGATGGCAAAGCTTGGTTAAACGAACTTGAGATAAACATAAGATAAATCATTTAATATAGGTTTACCATGGTTTGGCCATGGTATATAAGGTACATTTAGGAATAATAAATCTACCGTTTCGTTTCCCTCTTATATTTGTACAGTGTAAACGGTATGAATGACATTTCCACTCAAAATGTCAAACATTTTTTCTAAATCTCATGACAGTATTGATCATTCATTATGACGCATGGATCAATCATAATTCATTCACCTTTGAAAATATTTATCAATAGTTAACTTTAACTTTTTTTTACTTTATAGATCGAGATACAAAATTAGAAATCAAAAGAGGCATTAGGCACTGGAAAAGAACAATGAAAAACTGTTTGAAATTTATTCGATTGGACAAGTCAAAAGAACTTGAAAATAATATAAGCCGAGATCATTTTGCTGGCGGTCCAGTCAATCATATACTGTTCACTAAAACAGACACAGGGTAAGCATTTCTCACACACTATGTTTCTAACGGTTGGCTAGAAATCCATGGTCTCACACAAAAAACCACTTAATAATGAAGGAAATCACAGCAGCAAATACTATACAACTAAATAATGTACTGAAGGGGTCTGTAAAATGGCGACCAAAATATTACTAAAAGTTAAAGATAGAGAATATTTGTATCATTCTGAGTTGGATTTAAAAAAACAAAAAACACTTGAAACAAATTTTTAAAGGCAAAGAGAGTATCGCTATCATGTCATAGTATTATGTTCTTGTTCCGTTAGCATATTCAATAGATTTTGAATAGCTCATACGAATTCATTTGTTCCTTTGTCTAAGCAAAAAACTATTTTTAAAGCCTTTCATTGCTAGCATTAATGTTAAAAATATCCGTTGTGTCAAAACATGTTTAACAACGCATTACGTCAATTCAGTAGCCTTCCTTCTTGTAATAAAGTAACGGACGATTGTTATAAAAAACACGGATTTCATAGATTTTCATAAGCTTTTCACCATAAGCGAATGTTAATTAGCAAAGCAATGAATTCATAATACGAAAATTAAACAGATAAGGCCTTCTTCCGTTCTGATTGAATATAAGCTTCTGCTAAAACAACTACAAATCTATGGTGTACTTAGCTTCTTAATACTACGAGAAATAGAAGAATGTCAGAATAAAAGGATTTAAGCAGAACTCACTAGGAGGTTGTGATACAAATTGACGATACGTAATATATTCTCAATCTTATAGTATCCTCGGTTAAGAAACTCTCTTTCCTGAACTTAGCACATACAAATAAGACGTGTTCTTATGGTATTCAATTCGCTAATGAAAACTAAAAAAGTGATTTTATAACTAAGAAAAGCTTCAGGAAGGGCTTCCATCCTTTTGATCTGTTCTTTTTTTGAACATTTGTTCCCTCCTAGATATAGATCTAATCCCAGGGAATTTGTGACGTAATGAGTATTATTTCCTGCTTTAGATGTTGGTCACAAGTTGGTCGTACTGACACTGTTTTTGATGGCAGACTTCCCGTTGTCGGACAACAACTAATATCCATAGGTGCAGGATGCGGCGAAAAAGGTACCGTTATTCACGAGATTGGGCATGCTATTGGTTTTTGGCATGAACAATCCAGAAGAGACCGTGACAATTTTGTTCGAATTGTAAAAAATAATATAATGGAAGATCAAAAACAGCAGTTTAAACGTATGGCACGTGCCCAAGTTGGAAGTATGGGATATGCGTATGATTTCGGGAGTGTAATGCATTATGGTCCAACGTTTTTCTCAAATAATGGACGTCCAACTATTAAAATATTAAAACGTTACAGGTACTTAAAACCTGACATGGGACAACGTAATTCATTATCATTTTTAGACATTGCCCAAGTGAGAGCTATGTACAAATGCAACGCACTACCTAGTTTAGAAAGCAAAAGAACTTGTGTTAACAAAAAAACAAAAGGAAGAGATTACAGAGGTAATTTAGACTATACTGAAAAAGGTGTGATGTGCCAACCCTGGTATAAACAATATCCACACTCACATAAATATAAATTAAATAATCCACTAGATGGACTAGGTCGACACAATAGTTGTCGCAATCCTGGTGGTGAAAAACAAAGACCATGGTGCTTTACTACATATGGAAAAGACATGAAAAGCACGTGGCAATATTGTGATTTAAAAGATTGTAATAGTTAGAATTTATGAACAAATCGAAATTAAAGAAAAAAATAAATCACAAAAGTTATGAAGAGCACGGTCCCTGTGCAAAAAACAGGTAGTCCAAAATAAAAGGCCGATCAATGGCAATGCCTAATTCTCACAGAATAACATGGGAATAAACATGGAAGATACCAGCTCAAAAAATTCAATATATAGCATAGAAGAGTGAGCTCTTTCCACATGTTGGAGATAGGCATATATATATAAAAGGACTCTCCTACACAGATAACTTATCATATACAAAGAAATGTTTATAATTTATATAGAGGTGAAGTTGTTTTGTTGCAATGTAAAAACTCATCATAATTTATTTAAATTATTCTAATTATCACATTAATTATTCATGTTGAAAATAGTAAGGAGAGATGAAAGAAAAATATATTTTTATCCTTATTTATTATGTAATTATCTTGTTTTTTTCCCTAAATCATTCTGATGTCAAGTTATAATCATTCAAAAGGACAATAAACCAAGTAAACAAATTATAAGAAAATGAATGAATATCGCTAACATATTCATCAGCGTTCTGTTCTTCCTTAAGATCAACTTCTTATTTGCCTCTCATGTTTTCAAAGCTCACACTGCGCACAATCGTTGCATATCCATGCCTTTATAAAGCCCGTATATCACCGTATTTGGCTGGTCAGTCCAAATACGGTGCTATAAGGGATTGATAAGGGCATGGATACGCCATGATTTTACGTAGTGCTATATCAGAACAAACTTTATAAGAACAGCGAGGCTGGAATTATAGAAAAAGACAATAGATTTACTGTTTAGAACAATAGAGGAATAAGAACCAATTGAGCCTCAACCGAAATCTACTGGTTATATAAAAAAAGTGCACACAGCCTCTGAATCTATTCTAAAAATAGACTGAATCTATGCGGAAAAATTATTCCACCACTTCGTAAATTTGTCACGTATCCATGCCCTTATAAAGCCCGTATAGCTCTGTATACGGAGCTATTTGGGCTTTATAAGGACATGGATACGTCATGATTTCGCGCAGTACACCAGCCTTGATTTTGAACGTTATTACTTATTATTTATTACTTCTTATTCCCACTTTTATAACTTATAGAGAATATTCTACTAGTCTAGTAAAAACTTTACAGAAAGTATATTGGTACTTCTCTAAACACTGAAAAAACATTAAATTTTTTGTAGCATAGAGTCCTATAATTTTAATATTCACTCAGCCTATTGAAAGCATTTAATTTATAAACAGGAACTATTTATGAAACTAGGTTTCTACTCTAATGGAATGAACTTTCACCTAAAGTATTATTTTGTTTGTTTTTCTTTGAAGCTAGAGAACTATCTTGTGCTACAGTAATTCCTTAGATCGTTATCAGATCTCTATCACCCACAACATCACGAAAATATTAAATACACTTCCTTTTATAAGATGCGTTATATAAATATCCATCCTGTTCGAAGCAACAGTTGTATATCACGGAGATGACGTAGTAAGAATATTATAATTATCCTATGAAAAGTGGATCAGATCATGCTTTGTATGACCTAGGATTTCACCGCGTAAAATACTGTCGAATACGGTCCCGTATATTCCCGTATATGGACTGACTGTGTATTGCTTTATAAGCCGATACACATTCCGTATACGGGAATATACAGGACCGTATTCGACAGTATTTCACGCTGTGTTTCTTCCTCTTGCAGACAAACAAACGTGACGGTAGTGAACGAGAGAAGGATGTTATGATGAGAATGATTGGTCGTGGTCTAACCATTATCAAAATATGTTTGGGATTAAGATTTAATTATATGGAATGTAGAATAAGGTTGAACTGTACGTTTTCTTTGATTGCAGAGGAAATGAGAAGCTAAAAATTTGAGTATTGATAAACGGTCTTGGTTTAGAAAAATTCCAAGTATTGTCCAATCTATAGCACATTAAAAAACGTGGTCTACTCCGGAACATCAAATCGCATTGTCTGCGATGTCTGATATTTGAAAAGAAAAACATCCGCTGGCCTTCAATATTTTTGCCTTGTTAGCAAACCTGACTTTGGATCTACTACATAAACCATATCGGGTTATGTAATAAATAATTCGCAATGGACAGTAAAAAAAACAGTCATATCCTAAACATAACAAACCCACCCACAGTCAAATTATCGAAAGAATGGCATATTCCTAAAAACACGTGGTGTTATTAATTACTAAAAAATAGTTTTGTCTATAGGATAGCCAGAACAATATCAGAAACAGGTGGTGAGTGAACTTATAAATGCATTGTAAGATTATAGTCGTCACAACTTTGCAATGTATATCACACAAATACATAGTATGTTTATTTCAACGATTCAGGAAATATACATCACAAACATATGATCACATTGTTTTTTCCTTATTATGTAACTATTCTTTCCTCCATTTAATCAACATCCATGTTGAAAAATATAAGAAAATTTCAGCGACCTAACAATTTCTTTACCTAACAAAATTTTCAGAAATAAAAATTAGGGCTCGATTCAAACTTAAATTGATAAATTAAGAATATGACATTGCTGCTGTATATTTTTGCATCATCTATTTTCAATATGTTTTCCAGAGTAAGGGCGAAAAGCAAAAAAAAGTAAAAATAAGATTGTTGTAGGAGTGATTTATGAGCATAGATTCAGGCTATGTAGAATGAATGTGTCGATATATATCTCGTCCACATTTGGTATTCACAGTTAATTTAAACCTTGATACTAAATTGAGGAACTTAGGAAAGGTGAATTTTTATTTCCCTTAATTTTTTTCTGTTTATTGCAATATGAGACCGAACCTCTATGACATTAAAAAAAGGTTTGAATTTGCTGAAACCTTAGTAGCACATTGATGCCTTGACTCTTATATGTTTTCATTATAATTATTTTCCATTTTCTAAGGGGGTATTCTTGTTATATGCCAATTTTCTTAAAGTAAGCAAGACTTTGAATGTGGATAACAAAGATTACTTGTGTTTTAGGGAAACTCTAGCATTTTTATAATAAATCAAATAATAAAATGTTTATCAACTCTCAAAGAATTGGATGAGCAATTTTTACCAATTTTTTTTCTCACCTACATTTTCTATTTCGTGGGTGACACGAAATTGACTGAGTTCGTACGGTCTTTAAGTTTCAGAATACCTGCAACAATGCGTCATTTCGATTCATATATGCTGGCTATGTGAGGCATCTCGTTGAAGAAATTTTTATAAGGTGGAGTTGCATGTCAAACAAGGCTTTAAACCATTATCAGACCTAGGAGATCAGACAGATAAATATTTCGAAAAATAGGGCGATAAATTTTTTCTTCCAACTTGTGTGTCTCCAATGAAAATCTTAAGAGTCTCAAATAACTTCATATAGTCATATATGGACATAGTATGGCCAAATTTACCATGTGTTTATTTATTCAAGCTGTACTAGTATTTTGTTTCAAGTCTAAATTAATTTTTTGAAGTAGCCCCCATGAAGTTACACAGACACAAATATAAAAAAAATTTTAACTGACAGACATTGGTGAAGACTTTTGATTCTGTTGTTTCTTTGAAAGCTCAAACCTAGATTGTATTAGCATGGTTGAACTTCCTAAAAATTGTTTACTAAAAAAATTGAGGCAACATTAGTTTGGGTAATATAAATAAACAGATCAATAAATAGGAATCTTAACTGATGATATTCAGGTACCTTGTTTTGCTTAATACATCTAGTAAGTGACTTTAGTAAGTGAATCGGATTGATCATTTTCTCTCATATCAACAACTACCGCAGACTTATTATAGGCACTTTACGCAATCGCGAC
>JAUELI010139319.1:0-13162 GCA_031471325.1 Catablema vesicarium
CCCCCCCCCCCCCCCCCCCCCCCCCCCCCCCCCCCCCCCCCCCCCCCCCCCCCCCCCCCCCCCCCCCCCCCCGCAGCAAGCAGGAAAATACTTTGGTTGCATGTTTAGGATACAAATTCAAAGCCTGAAATCATGAGAAAGTGGTACCTAGAACACTTGTGTATCATTATCGAGTTGTACCATCATTTATCAGAATAGACAAAGGTAAGACAGGGACTATGGCAACGATGCAAGATCTACGAAAAAAAGATGTTAACTTGGACGATCCTACAGATTCTGGGTGTTATGGACCATCGACCACTAACAAGGTAAAAAGAAGTAGGATTTAAAAAAAATTGTGTCAAAAAAAAAATTCTCTTGAGTGTAACGGTACCATACCATAGCTTCTCACAGTTTATCTTCCACAAATAACCTGCCTAAGTGTCTTAATGTTAAATCCTTAATGTTACCTCACCTTATAAAAGTTAATCATTCTCGTATAGATTGAACGTTGGTGGAGGGAGCAACATGATCGACTTGAGAATTTTTTTAAATGCGGTTTAACATTGTTGAAAGAAGAAAATCACTATGATCCGCACAATGAAAAAGACAGGTAATAATCGCCTGTATCGTGTTTCTTACACAGCTATTCAGCCAACCTTGTTCTCAAAGCACATACGATAATATACAAATACAAATATCTGCAGAGGGAAAAGAGAATACCTGATTCAAAAATTTAATTTTTTAAATTAAGAAATAATTTTCCAAGTTTTTATACTCATTAATGACAAATAACAATCCTAGTACACATATCCTGAATATTTTTATTACAGGGATATTATGAAGTACATCATAATCCCTCTCATTCAAAGAGAGTTGGAAGAATTTGAAGATATCGTATGGAACACTCGCCGTGTGAGGCACTAAAAAGAAACTCTTATGCCTGGATGGGTTCCCAAATAATATTTATGATTTTTCAAAGCAGTATGGTTTATCTAACTGTGGTAAGAAACAAAAGATTATACCGTTTTGTTCTCCTAAGAATAACTAAATATATTTGTACCTTTTTTTTTGCTCAAAATTAAACTTTGGGTACAATATTGAGCAAAAATATATATATAAATCCTGTTTGACTTTGCTTGCTTGAAAACAAAAATACATTATTGCTTTGAATATTGAAACTTTATACAATGTTGAATATTCTACTACTGTACTGAATTATAGTAATTATGCAAAGATTTGAGAGAATACAATAAATATATTTTCCATTCACACTTTTAAGCAGCTTTACTTTGCAGGGTTCCGTGTAAAAGAAGAAGACTTGAAAGAAATAGCAGAGTATTCGGGTGTGCTACTTCAGGAAGACAAGTATCTAACAGAAGAATGTGAAGAGGAATGCACAGAAATAATAAAAAATCCAGAGCAAGTTGAATCGAAGGACTTTGTACAAGCATATCTCACACTTAAAACTTACTTTAAATAACAAGAAAACAGTGCCACTACCTAATGTACAACTAAACCATTTGTATACCATTGTATATGCTCCAAATACTCTATTCTAATACTAGGAAAGAAAAGGAAATTTGAGAATTGAAATTAGGAGATAGTTCCTTATACCCGGATTATAGAGCCTGCAAGTGACTAGTTTCAAATTTTGCTTCTAGTTTCGCACTTTTTTTATATAAGAAACACTTTTTCGGACTGTCATCTGGATCTTTTTTGAGCATGGATTTAAAAGCTATTTTAGTGTAATATCAAATGTGTAGATAGATATTCAAAGTGAAATTCAAATACATTCAAAGTATATCGTAGTTCAAAAGTCTTTTTTTTTTAAATCTACAAAATGTCCCAGCTTTTTCACTGATTTCAGCCTCATATAAAGATGTTTCTGATATAAAAATATGTATCACCTTTCCAGGAATCTTAATGTGCACCATATAATATTACAATATAATAGAAGCAAGATAACAATGTGTCAGCTTTAATGTGGTGTAATATGTTGAACAAAATAAAGAAAAGAAAGTTCCAAATTTCATGAAGCAAAATAAAATTTGACAATGAAATAGACTCCAATCATAGATAAGTCATGCTTCGCTTCAAGAAATGTTTTACAAAGTATATAATATATTATAAACGAAGAACTGTTATGTATGCTAGATATATACACCTAAAAAATATGAAGGGGATTACTTATGCATGTCATTCATTTTGTAGCCCTGTCATGGTACCTGAAAAAAATTATCCTTTGCTTTGCTTTCCTGGTTGCCCATACAGAACAAAAGTTCATCTTTATCATCAAAAGCTCCCTGGACTGTTGCGATTCCTGGGTCATATAATATATTTCCTGGGCCCTCTATGTCCACGAGCAAAAGTACCTTGTTCGATTTTTCATAGGAGAAATGAGTGAGGCATTCAGCCATTCTCTGCTGCAATTTGATGTCACGTGACCCTAACCCCGCCATTGGTAGATATGCTACTGATCATAGCATCATTATTAACATACTTTTCAAATGTTCCCTGAACAAATTGTTCAACAACAGTCGGTTCACTAGTCGAAATAAATTTACCAAAAAGCGTCATGTGATAGCACATAATTTGACCATTATAACCTGCCTCAATTAAAGCTTCTCTGAGTTGTAGTAAAAATTTGCCGCCAAGGCATGCATTTGAACAACTTTGCGAGCATGGCATTCGGGAGTTTCCCTCAAGTTGTCTAGGTCTTTGAGTGGAGATTCTAAACATTTTTAACCACATATTGTTTGCCTCCCATCATGGCCATGAAAACTTTCATGAAACCATGGAATCATGGAATCATTGAATCATCCTCAATTTAGAAATCAAATATATGTGGTACCATTCAAAGTCTAGTCTTCAAGGAGAATTCGGTGACTTCCATTTTTACACTTTTTTAATGCTTTTTAGAATAGAATGTTTGACAGCATCTAGTCTAATTTACTTTTCCCTGACATTATTATTGGTGGTCGACGCAGTAAAAAAGAGCTTCTAACGATTGATTTAGACATCATTGAATTGTTTCTTGCTGCACTAGAAGTAAATTCCACTTTCTGATGGTTGCACTCTGTTTGGTGTGGAATATGTGGATGATGCTAAATCACTATTTTTAACAATTATGATGATGTGAAGAGCTTTCAAGCGTCTTCAAGTTAGGTAAATGCGACATTTCAGTGCACACTGTCCGTAGCCAAGTATATCACATTCCATACCATTCTATGACTCTTTAAGCAATCTTGATCTTTTTCGCAAGCTTAAAATGATTGTTACATGCTTTCTTTATGTTTTCAATCGTTACTTCTTCGTGTTCAAATTTGTCAAATTCATGGGCGCCAGTTCGTTGCCATTTCTTCGCTGTGCCACAAGGGTTACTTTCGAGTGGTTGGACAATCATTTCTTTGCTGTTTAAAAAGTTACTTCCAACATCGCTTGTTGCATTGGTTTCTTTGCTATCATTATCTGCTCGTTTCTTTTTCATTGTATTTGCAAACTATTGCCATTCCACTTTTCGTTTGTTAGTGCGATTAGCCATCTTTTTTATTAAATTCGAAATCTGCGGTGCTGGAAGTCATGCATCAAAATATCAAAACATTGGCAGCGATGAGCCAAGAACGAAAATCAATTTGATTTAGTTTGATATAAATTAAAGCAAAATCGATGTTTTGTTAAATCATTTCTTAATTTAAAACTAATTTAAAAAATAACTAAAGTTAAAAAAAATTAAATTGATTTTTAATTTTAAATTATTAACTTTTTTTGATTTTTTGAATTGGCAGCGATGGACCACCATACCACCATACTTATCTACATTCTTGATTGTTCACTTAATGCTAGCAAGACTGAGTACATCTTGTTCAAAAGTCCTCGTAAAATATTACATTATGGTTTCCGCCTAATCGTTAATGGCAAAAGGATATTTCCCAGCTGTATAAAGTATATCAGTGTTCTATTTGATTCTAATCAAATCAATAGCATTGCAGTCAAGCTCAAGAGGGCAAGAAATATGGTCAATAAATAGGCTATTTGGCTGACCCCAGGTTAGACAGCAGTATTGTAAATGGGAGGAAATAATTGCATGGTATACCTGAACAAGGACATTTGTTAGAACACGGTAGCTTAGTTTAGACAGAGCTCCATTTAGAGCTATTTCTATTCTCCAAAATTTTGCAATAAGGTTAATGTCATTTGCAGCCTCAAGGGCATCTGAGGATAAATTTCATGCTAAGCTAAAATTGCTTAAATTTTCAGATTTGATTCACACGCAAAACATTCTCTTCATTCACAAGCTTCTCCATAATAAATTGCCAGACTCAATCCAAAATTCATCTGCAGTCGACTCTACTCAGCTTTATGATAATCTCCGTGCTAACCCATCTGGTTTATTTAATCTTCCTCCTGTTAGAACAGTCAGTTTTGGTAAAAATTCGATAAAATACAATGCCTTATTTTCTTATAACTATATTCAGGCTTTATTGTCTGCTGATAAGCTTATTTCTGCCGACTTTTGCAGCCTCAAGAACGGACTCAAATAATGTTTTATTGCGTCCTATTAGCTTTTTTGCTCATAATAAGTTACTACTCCTCTTTCCATACTTATTTATTTCATTGATGATGTATGTTGTGACATTTTTCTGTCCTGTATTGTCCTGTCTCAGTGAATGTTTTTTTTTCAGTTCACACACGGTTGTTCACCTCCTAGTATCAGTTTTTTGCTTTTAGGGGTGATCTCCCTTCAATAGCATATATAATGTCTTGTCAGTTACCTAATATTTATATTTTGTAGATTGCTATTGATAAATAAAATTTCTTATTCTATTCTTATTCTAATAATTTTTGTTAGTTTCTATTATCATATCACAAGTCAGCAATTTTTTATTTAAACATTGTATATAGTCGGTGTGTAACAAAGACTTGGCTTCAAGTTTCTATAATTCGCAAATGATATTTCTTTTTCACTTTGTAAAATGTCCAATAATGTAACAATATGTACATGTTACCGCACGATGCAAGAACAATATGACAAGAGCAAGAGTGCTATGACAAGTTTATCACTAACCGTTTAGGTTCTCAACATAACAATTTAGTTTAGTTTTTTTTATAGAAACACTCAGAGTTTAAAAAAATTACATGTTAAAACATATAGCATGTATGTATACGTCCATGATTTTAGCTTGTCAATTTCAAGAGACGCTTCTACATATATGTTTTTTTTTAAATATGTGCTGAAGACTCTCGCTTATATGAAAATCATCGTGAAGGAAGGAGTGTAGGGCTTGTGCTACTATTTTTGTTATTGACTCCAACCAATCACAGACCTCAGATTTTAGTTTTAACCAATCAGAAAAACATAACAAGATTTTGCACGGAACTCATTAAAAATAACAAGATATTGCACAAAATATTTCGTTGTCATTAACCAATCAAATTTGAGTATTTCGAAAAGCTAATGATAACCAATTTTACCAATATAAGGAAATCGGTTCCACCTCAGTGATGTTACCCCTGCGAACTAAAGGAAAGGGTGGTACCTGTATCCAGATTGTCATTCTTGCATATAAATATTTATGAAGCAGTCGACGTCAGTGGAAGCAGCTATCATACAGCGAAAGGAAAGAAAGAAAGGTATGAATTAATGTAATATGTCAGCAAATATCACATGCTTTTTACGCATTCCATAATTGTTTATTTCTAGAATTTTAGGTCGAAATCAGTGGGAAAAACCATGGAAATGGTGAGTATATCATTTAAAATAAAATAGGGGGTTAGCAGTTAAAAAGCCTAAATTAAGGTACCATTTGCTAAGAAGGTTTTAACGAGAGTCGTTATATCTTGACGAGCATTTGAGGTGGCTTGCGCCCTTCAAATTAGTCCAAAAAAAAATTATGTCAAAACCGTGTAAAAAGTGAAAATAATTACTTTACTGGAGTAGATAATACAATTTATCGACTTTAAATCACATATTTCGAAAGTTAGAGCATTTTAGGATTTTTGTTCACCTGATCCTGTGCACAAGAAAAAAAGAAGCATTCTTTTCCACGCCCAGAGCGATAAAGTTCCGTCGGAGGTTCGCATTTTCTTCAAAATTTTGGTAAAGTTAGATCAACTTTTCCACAATTTTTCTCGAAGAGTTTAAATAAAACGATATGGACGTTTTTGTTGGGTTAGTTATGAAAATTTACGAAATTTACGAAATTCAATTTATTAAAAATGCCATTTCTTTTCAACCTAAAACTTTTAAAAAAATGAGACATGCTATTTTTCAAAATACAGAGTATAGAGGACCGGAACCAAAAAATATCGAAAAAAAAATTTCTCGGAACTTTATCGCTTTTTTAAGAAACTAAAGTTATAACGACTTTAATTTGCTTTTTGGAACACGTGATTTATCTAGGTAAAAAGAATAAATGATTCTTTTACTACCAGAGTCTATTACCTACGAGTATTGAAAAAAAATTAATAGAAAAAGTACATTTTCTACCAAAATAATCGCTTTTCTATAAAGTACGTTTCAGGGACGCAAGCCACCTTAAGATATGTGTAAACCTTTGAGATCCTAAATTTTGAAAACTAAAAAAAACAATTTGGAACGCTTCGAAAGTACATAAGAAACCATATAAATGTGAAAATTACAAAAATTTGAGTTCCAGAAAGCTAGGTTATCTTGTTATATTTTCTCTTCTTTATTATTCACCTATTAAAAACCGTTACGTTTGAAAAGGTCTTTAACTTTTTCTCAGAAAGAATCTGACGTTTACTGCTCTATACAAACATTGTTTGAAAGTTTAAAAAGATAACATAATAAATATTTAAAAAACGCGTGTAAACAAACGATTTTTGATGAATAGTTTGAAGGCAAAGTAATATTATTTAGAAAAATGGTTTTTCTATTGCAAGACAGACGTTGTGGCAAAAAAGCTCCAAGTCGTTAAAAAATTGTACGTTGCCTTTAAAAATTTAACATGTGCTAGATTATTTAAACATGCTCATAACAGTGCTAAGAAAGTTCTCAATTTTGATTAGTTGTAGAGATAATAAGAGATTTGTTTGAGTGATTGAAAATAAAAAGCGTGATTTCAAATAATATCGAATAAATAAAAAACTAGAATTAAGAAAAAAGTTTCCGCACACGGTTGGTTAGAGCACGTGTTACTTGTAATATACGCGAAGAAAAAATTTGGAAAAAGCGAAAAGGTTCCACTGTTTTTTTTTTTTTTACTTCACACTATCCTGATGAATAAAATTTATTTTCCTGACAACCGTTCAATGGATTTGAATTTTTTTTATAAATGAATAATAAAATTTGTAAATGTAGTTTTCTCTAAAAGTTAATAGTATACGAGACTTTGCTAAACTGATTTGAACATTCTGGTTGTTACGTAAATCGTTAGCCAACACTGCGCAAAATCATGGGGTATCCCTGCACTTTTAAAGCCCGTATATACGGTGCTATACGGGCTCCATAGGGGCATGGATATGCAACGAATTTGCCCGGTGCAATTAAATCTATTTTTAACCACTTCGAATTCATTTTAACAAGGTATTGACTGTGAATTTAAGCTAAATTGTGTTTTTGTTGAGTTTGACCTGATTTTGTAAAAAAGATTGCCTCTTTTACACTTATTATTCTGTTGAAGTTATGTCCTGTCGAAAGTTTTTTCATTCGAAAACAACGTTTCAAGGTTATTTTGCGGACTTTGAACAACAGGTTTTTGCCAACTGTGAAACGGCAACAATAATAAAAGTAAACAAATAACAACAACTATAATATCACTTGTCTATGACAGATTTAGACGTATTCAATCTCGTCGTGTGTGACGACTCTAAATAATTAAAGATCTGGGAAATTCTGAAAACATTGATGGAATCGGAGTGCTGGAAAAAATCCTGTATCTGCTCATGCTTGCTAACAACAATTTCCACTGAAAGAAAACCTATTTCTGCGGATATATACCCTTGCTATCCATCTCGCGACTCAAGAAGAATTATCAGACTTTCAGTATTAGTTTCTGGTAATTTTTACAAAAAGTTAAGAGAAAATAAAATGTACTAAAATTCCACAAAAGGTTCATTTAGAAATAACTCCATCCAACACAATGAAGACCGACGTAACAAGTGTTTTATTTCATAATCCAGGCATTTTCCATCCCCAAATTTAGGTTGTAATTTTAAGTTTTAAAGTAATGTTTTCATTAAAAGAAAATGTTGTTCGAAACATTGTTGGACTTTGAGTGAAGAACGGTAACATGGCTGCATCGCAAACATTAGATGTATACCTATTTAATGGTTTTCCATTATCATCACTGAGATAAAAATCTTCGAATCCACTTCTATATGCACATGAGAGCATTAGATTAACATAGTTGAGTGCATTGGTATAAGACTCGTAAGAATCTCCGACAAAGAATCTCCGACAAAGAATCTATCGCAAAGACTTTTACCATGACCCATTTGTTTACCCATATACTTTAAATGATCTCGTTTTTTTTTTCCTCGCCGCTCCAATTTTTGTACCAATCCAGAAGATTTGATGGACACTCACGCCAGTCGACATGTACAGATCCAAAGACGTAATATGTCCAATTTATAAAATGCATTTGATGTATGGTGTCATCAACTGAAGATGCTCTCGCAAATTTAACAAACGTATTTTTTTCCATGTAGTCAGCAATGTTTGACCAATCAATAGCATACGGTTCCAGACTTTGAATAGAAGAAGCAAACTCCAAATTATTTGGATCGACAAACGATCTATTCAAATGACACAAGATTTTCCCGGCTTTAATGAGAAAACGGAACCTTTCTGTTTTCTCAAACGTTATGGTTTCTATTATTTCAAATAAGTTGTCAAAAAACGTATATTTATTACTGTCAATTCCCTTCAACCCTATAGCTTTAAAGAAAATTTCATCGGGCATTTTCTTTTGTCCATTCCCAACTCTAAACATAGTAGGGTTTCCACCTACTGTTTCCGCCTCATCGACAAATATACAACCTGTGAAAAGATATCGCAAAAATTTCATTCTATCTTTAATTTCTCTCATCCTCCAGATATCATCAAAATCAGCGTTCTAAAAACCTTCGCTGAATTTCTGTTTGGCAAAAGATAAAGTGATTTTAGAATCTTTCCACTTTTCTAAAACCGTAAAATCTTCTCTCGAGAAATTGTTTTCAACAGAATGTTCCGATAAATCGTCAACGCATTTCCCAAAAACCTTCAAGGTAGTCACATCCCAACATGATGAAAACCAAACTTGTAGGATACTGTTAGTGCTGACGTCATCACACTTCAGCATGTGGTAAATGAGCTTGCTACGTAAATATGTTACGTGACACATCTCATAGCCATAGAATGTAAGTCTACCTTCATCAACCTTTTGAAAACTACCCCATATCAACTGGAACAATTCGACATAACCAAAACCAACATAAGTTTTACCGAATTCATAAATTTGACTTGTAATAGCTGTATTTCTCATGGTTTGAAAACATTGACTTTGATATGGGTCATAATGTTTTCGTGTGTAAATATCTCCAAGTTTTAAACCTTCCTTCGATAAGAACTTGCTTAAATCATCATGACCATTTAAAAAGCGAGAGTCGGGCTTTTCCTGACTATTTAAAAGACAATAGGCCCATCGTTTTGAAAAATTATTAGGATCGTTAAAATCTTTATCGCTGAGCAATGGAAGATTGAATTTTTCATTCATACTAGTTTTCCTGTAAACTAATTCTTCTTCTTTTATCCGCTGAATGTGAGCTGACTCAAGAGGAAATGTACTTCGATATTCATCTGCAACTGACGTAGGTCTATTCAAAATAATCCCCATCATTTGGTAGCTATAAAAACATAGAAATAACAAAAATAAAATTAGATGTTGTCCATTCACTACTTATGTTCAGTAATTTGATGGTTTATTTTACCATCTCCTCCTCCATGTTGAATAGGGTTAAGGGAATTGTAAACAGACTATAAAAGCTCTAGAATTCATTTAGAATAGCCAGCAAAATCCTGAGATGGCGATTTCATAATCAATAAAACTCGAAACATAACAAAACAAATGAACATTGTGAAAAACAACAACTATAGAATATACGGTTGATCTATAAATGAGAATAGCTCAAGAGTTAACGATCATTCAAAAAATTGATTGCAACATGTTTACTTTTAATCTTGCGACCTTTAATGTCCGAGGTTTAACCAAATCGTTCAAACAAGAAAGACTGGGGAAAGACATCGAACAATATCGAATTGACGTTTGCTGTCTCTAAGAAACAAAATTTAGGAACGGATGTGATATAAACGTAAATGGATGTAGATTAGTATGCATACCTTCTGGTAGTCCCCACTATGAAAATGAATTCATCGTGTCTACGAAATGGAAAGATAGAATACGCAGATATTGGAAAGTTAGCGACAGGATATCAGTGCTTGAACTAAATTACGAAACAAAGAAAAAGGATAGAAAGATTTTCATCATCAACGTTTATGCACCACATACACGGCGAGTAAAAGAAAACATCACAGAATTAGACACCCTTTATGAACAATTAGGTGCACTTTCGAATAATCTCAAAAATATCACATCAACTACTATTTTTATCGGTGGAAATTTTAATGCTAAAGTCGGGAAAAAATACTTTACGAACCTTGCTTAGGAAACTTCTCAAGAGGAAGACGTAACAATAGTGGACAACATTTCGTAGACTTTTGTGATGCTCAAGAACTCTTCATTGCAAATAGTCGTTTTCAACACCAAGCTGGACATATCACTACATGGTCCCAACAAAGGAAGAATACAGAATTGAACAAAATGGTCAGTATCTACAATCAGATAGATTATGTAATTGTTCCACGCAACCACAAACAGATTTGACAAAATGCCGATAGAACCCTACCAACTGTATAATAAGTCGTCTGTAACAAAGACATCTATAAGATATAACATACGAACTTTAGCAGACAATAAGGAAATGCAAGAAAGATATTCGAACAATTTAACTGTAAAATTAAATGAGATTGAGAACAAAAGTTGGGAAAATGTAAAACAAGCTATACTATAAACTGCAAATGAGGTAGTAGGAATAGCTAAGCAAGTAAAACATGTAGAGAATTTTAACTCTGAAGCGGAACAGATGTCTAAAAAGAGACAAGAATTAAGAGAACAGATTAAGAATACAACGAACGTAGAACAAAATAAAGAATTGCAACAAGAAAGAAATCAAATCATGAAAAGAATCAAATCTAAATTAGGTAAAGAACATGAAAAGAGAATCTATAAAGTCGTAGAAGAAATTGAGGCAACTAAAGATGATGTTAGAATGTTCTCCGCTGTCAAATCACTAAAAATGTCCGTAAATTAAAATAGTTTTGTATATGATCGTGAAAATAAACGAGTTACTAATGATAAAGAAATACACAACATAATACATGAACATTTTTCCTCAAAGTTCTACAAGAACCAAGTCGAAAGTGTTGAGCCAGACCTTAATCACGAACCACTGAACAATCCAATTACCAGCATAGAAGTTCAAAAGTGCCTGGGTAAATGAAAAACAACAAAGCTAGTGGCTCAGTAGAACTACTAAAATATGGCAATATCGAAACTACACTTGCAGATGTATTGAATAACATTCTACAAAAAAAAGACAAAGTTGATCTTGGATCATTGTTAAAAACGATTCCAAAACCGAAAATGAAATCGGACCAGTCAATAACCTCCGACCAATAAACCTCCTTACAACTATCTGGAAACTTTTATCACGTATCAGTTTGTGTAGAATTGAAGACAAAGTAAACAGCTACCTTTCACATTCGCAAAGTGCGTACAGACATGGCAGAAGCACTAGTGATGTAGTATGGACACACCAATGGTTATGTGCTAAAGCTCAGAAATATAAAGACCTAAAAATTTACATTACCGGATAGATATGTCATCTGCTTTTGACACGATATTGCGATCAGAACTTGTCAAATTTCTAGATAATGATGAAATAAGAATGTGTAAAGAACTTTTAACTAATACTTCAATTTTAATCAACGATAAATTTATGTCAGATCCATTCGATACGAATATTGGATCACCTCAAGGGGACGGAATAAGTGGCATATTCTTCAATGTTTATTTAGAGAAAGAAATGAGGAAAGTAAGAACTGTATTATATAACTCAAAAGTAACTAATGAACACAGCTACTGTCTACCATCATCTATGCCCGAAGAAATAATATATGCCGATGACAGCGATTTCATCACCGAGGATAAAAATATTAAAAATGTTCTTGTCAATAACGTCCCAAACATATTACACGAAGGAAATTTGCAAGTAAATATAGAAAAAGCAGAGCACACGATCATAAACAGGGAAAATAAAGATATAGAGTACTGGAGAAAAGTAGTTAAACTGGGAAGCATGTTAGGTGGCCAAGAGGATATATTAAGAAGGAAAACACTAGCAACAGCAGCATTGAACAGAATGAGCAAGATATGGGTACGAAATAAGAAAGTTAGTATTGGTAAGCGTTTGAAGCTATATAATGCATTAGTGAAACCAGTTTTGAAATACAATTCTTCAACATGGAGTATGACTAAATCTGATATCGAATCTCTCGACGCATTTCATAGAAAACGACTACGAAAAGCGTGGAAACTATCCTAGAGGAATAAAATCACAAATAAACAACTATACGATATGAGCAATGTTGAACCTCTCAGCTGCGAAATAACAAGATCCCGATTGAAGTTATTTTGACATATTCTGCGTCTTGACGAGAACACTCCTGCACAGAAAAGTATGCGATATTATTTTGAAAATAATGAAAAATTGAAGAGATTTAGTGGACGACCAAGAGAAACCATAATAACAACTTTGGGAAAGGATCTTATAAGCACACACGAACGCAACCCATACATAATGCCAATTAAAATTTTTGTTACCTATAACGGCATTAAAAAACTACACGAACTTGCCCAAGACAAAAAAGGGTGGATAGAAATTGTTGATTTTATTGCACCAAATTTCAAAAAATGATCAGGGCAAAGTGAGACGTAATAAAGACTTCTTTAGAAATCTTTATCACGTCAAGCAGACAACTCATTTATATAGTCAGGATTAGTTCAAAAATAATAATTTCCTAAGTTAAAGAACATAAAATAACATAAAAGCAAATGAATAA
>JAUELI010139430.1:0-13148 GCA_031471325.1 Catablema vesicarium
AATTATGGAATATATCACGCATAGTTTCTATAGATCAATATAAGTTGTTCCTCCTGTTATTTTATACCTCCATGGTTGGATACAAATCTTATCTAAATGCCTTCCAAGAAAGGTGGCACAAAGATGAGCAAAAATGGAGCGAGCCAAGATGGTAACAAGAAATTATAGTTCTTCATTGGTAGGGGTTGAAAGTCAACTTGCTTCCCCTTTTTCTGAACTGGCTTCTAAGGTTCCTGCACTTATTTGGTCTGTTGTTATTTGGTTTTTGGAGTTAAGTTTTTCTTCGCTGCGTTGTAATTTTCCAGCATCTCTGTTCCTTTTGTTCATTCTTAATGTTGTCGTCCTAGACATACGTTATCCTGAGAGATCACTTTATTTACCATAATTCTTGTTACTCTCCTCGCGTTTACATATATATATATTCAGGTGATTTGATATGGCACATCCTCTAGAACAATTTGAGGATCCGTACACATCTCCAGGTAGCCTTTCAGTGGTTCTGCAGGAAAGGCAACGGAGAAAAGCGCGAAGCGCGGCGAAGTTATAAGGTGAGTCTAGTTTCCAGAAATTCCGATCTTCCGATTTCTTCCGATTAAGTTCCGATTCTGGTGAAACTACGACTACAGTCTAATCTCCGGGGTCCTGAGTTAATCTCAACTACACTTTCTCCAGAACGGTTTTTTCTCACACATCTCGGTGGTCGTAGCCTTGTTACTAAGCTCTTACTCTTTTTTCTTTTTTTAAAATTTTATTCTTATATGTTGATACTTCTGGAGAAAAGAAAAAAGAGAGGGCTTAGATCTACTGGAAAATAACAAACTTTTGACGTCACTTAAAATTTACGTTTTTAAAAGTCATTAAACTTCAAAAACTTCATCATTAGTAATTAAATTATTCGAAAAGTGTCCCTTGTCGACCGGACTTCATTGTGTAAAATGTATCGGGACAAAATAAATTTGACGCTGGTCTAACTTAAAATGATTGAAAAAAAGAATACACTTGATAAAGATCATTAGCAAGTCGGCCACGCGTTTTGCATAAATTA
Source organism: Catablema vesicarium (assembly GCA_031471325.1). Lineage (NCBI taxonomy): Eukaryota > Metazoa > Cnidaria > Hydrozoa > Anthoathecata > Pandeidae > Catablema > Catablema vesicarium. The sequence continues at coordinate 1,046 of JAUELI010139430.1, forward strand.
TTATTTTAAAAATATCGACGTCATAAATGATTGTTCGAGAACAATTGGCATCAAAAGGCATCAACCAATCAGCGTTCTCGGATTTTCACAGACCGAGATTTATTCCCAGTGAAACCCGTCCCTTGCTAAAATCCAATCTAAATTCAAAATATCAATAACGTAAAATAAGATTTTTCAAAAGAAGCAAGGGACGGGAATCCTGTCTATGGTGGTCGTGAATTGAAGTAGTCAGGAATTTTCAGAAAGGATTCTTTTCAACTGCTTTCTCACACCTTGCTCACACATCTCTGCGGTCTTTAAGGCCTGGTACATTAAAAGAAAGAGTACATGTATCCGCCGAGGATTGCACAAGGTAAGATTCAGCCCAAAGAATATTTCCACGCAGACCAAGAATGATAGTCTACACGCATAGCTATTAGCTAGCCAGCTGTAACCAGTATAATAAAGTGCTGCCCTGGTACCCTCAGCCAAATCCCGACCTGGTACCCTCAGCCAAATCTCGATTAAAGTAGATTGATAGAAAGTAATAAGTGCGCATAGAAAGATAAAGAAAGTGTTCAGCAATTTCAACTAGATAACAACAATAGAGTGGAGTCATAGAATGATACAATGTGTATTCTAGACCAATAGACGATGGGAAAACCGGTTAATCCTTCGTTATAGAAAATTGAAAATCCTATGGAAATTTCACGAGAAAAGAAAGGAAAAAATTTTATGATGAAAGTAGGAACATTCTTAGCAAATGTAAGCTCGCATTTTTATAATGAGTTGAAAGGGAAATATCAAATCACAGCATGAAATGCTACCGAATACGGTCCCGTATATTCCCGTATACGGACTGCGTATTGCCTTATAAGGAAAATATATGGAAATTATGTGAACTATTCTTTCTTGTTTGCAATTAACGACGTCATACCCATACATCGGAATATCAAATTAACTTTTAAGTAGAATTAAAGGACCACGACCCACTGTAACTTCATATTCCACATTCACCACAATTTGACCACATCTACATAGTTTTTTTATTTTGCACTCATTTCCTAAATTTGTCATTTGTAAATTTTCAGAAAGTAGAAAAATCTAGTTCTCTCAAATTCTCCAAATTGGACATTTTCACAACAGAACAATTTCCCAACAACCGTATATGGTAACTTCTGCAGAATACCAACAATTGTTTGTATCCAAATGTTTCAGTCTTACATAGAAACATAGTCACATATATCTTGTGACTATGATAAAAACGACGGTATACAGTGGTGTTTCAAAACGACACAGCGGTGTTTCAAAAGCAAAAAGGATATTTTTATCTGCGTATATATAATCAAGTAAACAGATAAGTCATGCCCATGTTTATTTCAGGTTTTTCTCAGGGTTTTAAATTTTTCTTAATCATAAACCAAAAAAAAAAAAATGATTCGGGAGTGTTTTTAAATTAGTCATACCCATGTCCATTTCATTATTTTTTCCAGCGTCAAATATTTATTAAAGTTTCCGAACAAAAATACTACAGTCCTACACAGCGTTTTATAATATCAAATTTAGAAACGTATGTATATTAAAACTTTGGAAAAAACAATAAGATCTTGGAATATTAGGAAAAATAACATTGAATAGAAATGAGTGGTTTATACAAATAATTTATGATGCTACTAAATGATTTTCTTTGCGAAATGCATTAAATATATATATATAATATGCAGAGGTATATAATATGGAGGTATATCCATGGAATATGTAATCTCATATCCCTAAAATATGACCCCCTAGAGACTCAAATAATTTACTATCAAGGCCGGACATAACTGCAAATACCAAACGTGAAGGAGAGATTTTTGAACATAGATTCAGGCTATGTAGCCTATGTAGCCTGAAACTATGCTCATAAGTTACTCCTCCATAGTGCTTATCAGCGGTGTGGTACGTTTTATTATTATTATCATTATTATCATTATTATTATTATATGTATTCAGAGGGTCCTATGTTCACTAGTAGAGTTAAACATGGTCAATTGGAAGTTTCTTGTTAATAAAACCATTTTTTGATTTTTCTACGAATTCTGTTTTTACTGCGGAATACCTCGTGCAAGAATCCGGAGATAAGTATTGGGGATTTAACAATTGTTCTTTGATTTTATTCACATTATTATTGTTTTCTGTAAAAGCACTATGTCTGCTCCATCTTCTAGATGAATCAAGGTAAACACTCGGTCTCCTTGATGAAAAGAAACCTGCACCTGCTAGTTCTGCTGTTGAGCCTGATGCGTATGAACGTAATGTTTTATAAAGCTCTGTAAAAGCTTCTCGAAACTTTGAACTAAACACATTGTAAAGAATAGGGTTTAATGCAGCGTTTAAATAAAGCACTATAAATGATAATATGGAGACATCCTCAATGTATTCAAACTCTGCAGCATTACCGAATTCATAACCTAACGCCACTAACTGATACGGTAATATACTCACAGCAAATGTTACAGTTACAACTATGAGTAGTTTTATAACTCGTTTTGTCTCGAGTCCTTTATTAACATCTTTGGATCGATTTTTCATTTCTCTCTTACGATATTTCAAATCATAAATAATATAAGCGTATGCCATAGTGATCATTGCTAAAGGTAGTACATACTGAAACACAAACAATGCAATAGTGTATTTTCTTCTTTGTTCATTAGTCCATGTTTCCTGACATGTTTGATTATTGGAATCATAATCAAGTATAAGTACATACGGTATGACAACAGCGATACTACTAGCCCATATAACAGCAATTAAAACTTTTGCCATTTTTACAGTAGGTTGTTTACGAAATGGATGCACAACAGCCCAGTATCTTGATAAGCATAAACCAACTAATGTAAATACAGATCCATATATAGATGAAGTTTGCAATGGGTAAAATATTCGACAAAACCCTTCACCATATGGCCAATAATCAGGATTTATCTCAAGCGGTATTTCTAATGGAATACATATAAGCACAGTGGACAAGTCAGCAATGGCTAAATTTAATATCAACCAGTTTGTAAATGTTTGCATACGTCGCTTCTTAACAACTACTAAAACCACAATCGAGTTACCAATTAATGCTATAATAAATATGATAATCTCCAATATAACAGTTAAGATTAATGGTATATGTTGTACAGTTTCAACTGATGTTATGTCATTGCTGGTAATTATTGGTGATAAAGTTGTAGAACGATTAAATATTGGTGTTTGGTTAGCATTGTGTAGTTTTATAAACGTCGGTATCATTGTACAAACGGGAAATTGATTTTTAATATTCTTAAAATCTATAAAAAAGAAATTGAAGAAATTAATTCAACCAAGACCATTCCACAGGTTTCTTGAGACATTAGCATATAGTTTACAAGAGTAATAAAGTGTACTGGGAACGAGGGAAATAATATTAAAAATGAATAGATGATATTATAAAACATACAGTGCTGAATAAAATATTTTGATTTGTTTTGATAGTAAAAATAAAACATGTGGTTAGAAAATGAAGTAGTGAAACTCGAATGAATCCTATTCATCCTATTCAGGTTATATATTTTAATATTTGTTAGACATCTTATATAAAAACGCCCTCTCTCTTTTAGTTAGTCATATTTACTTACTACGGGAGTCAAATATTTATTAAAGTTCCCGGACAAAAATACTACAGTCCTACAACTTTTTATAACATAAAATTTACAAAAACGTATGTATGTTAAAACTTTGGAATATGCCATCTAATATCCCTAAAATTGCACATAACATCGCACTCTTGATTGAAAATATAGCAAATATTTTTCTCATTGTTTTTTTATCCTTTACATCTCCTTTTATCTCCCTTATATCTCCCTCATATCTCCTTTATATTTCCTTCATATCTTCCTTATATCTCCCTCACATCTTCCTCACATCTCCCATATCTTCTTCAAATCTTCCTCATACCTTCCTCATATCTTCTTCATATCTTCCTCACATCTCCCTCATATCTACTTCATATCTCCCTCATATAGTCTTCATGTATTTATATTTCCCTCGCATCTCCCTCATATCTTCTTCATATCTCCCTCATATCTACTCCATTCACTCTATTTTCGTGTTCTTGTACATATGTTCTACCACACATCTCGCATAGTGCGATAACATCAACATATGTTCAACCACATGCTAGCAATAAGACTTTCGAGAATTTTGTTTTTTTGGCTTTATGTTATACGTAATGAATTAGTAAAATACTAAATGCAGAATAGAATTATTGTTGTTGGAGGGTCGTCGGATTGTTGTTGAAGGGCCGTCGGGGTAGAATGATCAAAAGAGTTAAGTAATCTGATTGATTACTTCTGCCATGTAAATATATAGACATTTTGTTGAGAATATATGCGTCACCAATTCTTATACACTTTCTGGTGATTCCATTCATTATAACTTTTTAAGACATAACTGTCTACAATAATCCCCTCTAACTCTCACTGATCCACTTATTAATATTTCTATGAATTATTGATGTAATTGATACTTTTAACATCCATATAAGGGGTTGTTTACACTACATATGATTTTTACTATGAACAATATCTTGCAAGTACCACTAGGCCTACCACAACCAAAAATTGGTCAAACGACGTTATTTTAACGTTAAGAAAACGTCATGCGCATGCGCTGGATGGGATGAGAAATTTGGTATTCCTTGGTCCGTTTTTATTAGACATTGTGAGTTGGATTGGATTTGGAAAAATGACTATAACATATACAGGTAATATTCAACATATACAGGTAATATTCTCCCATACTTTTTTAATCAAAAATCGAAGAAGGAGTACACATAGTTAGGTAAGAAGGGTCCCATCTCCTCATTTTTTTAATGCTACCTTCTTTATCTTATAGTTATAATATATTCTACAAGTGTAATCTATAGCCATGTTCTAATCCTCCACAATTGACTTATCAGAATTCTAATTCTAACTCTTTTAGAACATAAATCACCCCCTGCAGTATTTACTGATCAAAAATGTCAGAGAAGTAAAGTAAGGTAAAGGTTATAAGACAACTTTTGCTAAATTGATAGGATCAGACGAAGTCACGTGGTCTTCATCGTTGTTTTTTTCGATAAAGAGAAAAGTTAAGAAAATTTGATTTATAAGGCCTTTTCCAAAACCACCGACCACCGACCAATGAAGAACCGACCACCGACCAACCGACCAGTGAAAAACCGACCACCGACCAATAAAAAAACCGACCACCGACCAATAAAAAAACCGACCAACGACCAATATAAAAACTGACCACCGACGAATAAAAAAACCGACCACCGACCAATAAAAAAACCGACCACCGACCAATAAAAAAACCCGATCACCGACCAATAAAAAAACCGACCACCAACCATTGACCAATTAAAATACCAATCATTGATTGACCAATAAAAAAACCAACCACCGACCAAAAATTATTATTCATGTTTTTACAGTATTTCGAACAAATCTTTAGTTTTTTTTCTTCTTTCAATTGAACGTTACCAGACAGTATTTTTGCATGCAGTTTAAAAAGGTCATTCGAACAAATCTGTAGTAATTTTTTTCGTTCAATCAAACGTTGCCAGACTGACACGATAATTATTTTTGATTATTTTTAACCTTAGGTAGCGGCTACCTGACAAAACCCCCGAGACAAAATCCCCCAGGACAAAACCCACCTGACAAAACCCCCCAAGACAAAAAAAAACCCTAAGACTAACCCTAACCCCTAAGACTAACCCTAACCCCATTTTCATTTTGGGAGGATTTGTCTTGGGGGGTTTGTCTGTATACCCTAGGTAGCATAGACAGTTAGTTATCATTAGAATTCTCGTTGAGAAGTTTTGTTTGAAGTTTTGTGTATACGAAAAATTATATATTTTATCTACACTGAAAAAATTTCCTCAAAAGGTCGTGCAATTAGTCCTTATGAATGTCAGCGTTGGCGTCTGAATCTTCATCGAGCTAAAACAGTATAATTCAAATAAGCCCCCGGTTGAATGACTGGGGGCTTCACACGGGAGCTCAATCGGAACTGGGGGCTTAAAATTTACGGTACGGAAATTTTTTGGGATATAACTTCAAAGTTCAACATTACCTTTAAGATTTTCGCGGCAAATTTTGTAAAGGGTTTTTTTGATCCGAAAATATATCCAGCGAAATTTTGATAAATAAATTTGATTATCTTTTTTGCGGAAATATCAGAAATATGAGCAACTGCAAAACTTCGACTTTATTCAATCAAGTGTCGTACTGTTTTCTCCTCCAAATTAGAAACAGTCCATAAAGTTTTAAATATAGTTAAGCTACTAAGCTTAACTACATTTAAAACTTTATGGACTGTCTCTATGCTGAAAGACCGCCGCCAAACAATAGAAAAACATACATATATAAATTATAACCAAAGATCCTTGTTATAACATAATAAGGTAGTGAAATTTTAGGCGAGTATTGAGTGTATTTGAAACAATTCACTTACAACGCGTGAGGTGATTCCATTGACTTTTGCATAATTTGATACCGAAAATTTCATTTTGGAGGAGAAAACAGTACGACACTTGATTGAATAAAGTCGAATTTTTGCAGTTGCTCATATTTCTGATATTTCCGCGAAAAAGATAATCAAAAATTAGCGATTAAAAGTTTTATCGTCCAAAATTACGGCTCATTTTTGACGATAAACATGAAAAAATTATAGTTTACAATAAATAAGAAAATGATTTGTAAATGTTTTCATTGGTCGGTTTTTTTATTGGTCGGTGGTCGGTTTTTTTATTGGTCGGTGGTCGGTTTATTTATTGGTCGGTAGTCCTTTTTTTCAGTGGTCAGTGGTCGGTTTTTTTAGTGGTCTGTGGTCGGGTTTTTTTAGTGGTCGGTGGTCGGTTTTTTAGTGGTCGGTTGGTCGGTGGTCGGTTCTTCATTGGTCGGTGGTCGGTTGGTCGGTGGTCGGTTGTTGGTCGGTGGTTTTGGAAAAGGCCGATCTATAAATAGTAGAAATAATAATAATCTTCAAACGAAACAAGGAAATAAGTTCTGTGGAGGAGTGCTTTTGAGATTCAGGCTATTATATAGCAAAGATTCAGGCTATTATATAGCAAAGATTCAGGCTATTATATAGCAAAGATTCAGGCTATTATATAAAATTCATTGTTTTTATCTCCTAACAACATAGATAAATGTAGCAAAACAGTTACCTTTGTTACACATTCATTGGAAAATTAGAAAGATTGAAAGATTGAAAGAAAAACAACTATTCAGATAATTTTTGGTATGAAAATACATTTATGCGCGGACAATAACAAAAAGAAGAGAGAACTAATCAAATATGCTAAGCAACTTTCAGTTCCATAAAGTTTGTAATTTTAGAGGTGAAGATTAATATATAATACCGGATTCTTCTGAAAAGGGTGTACTTTGTTGCTTCTTCCACTTACTTTAGTCCAGTGTTAAAAAAGAAAAATATATCGGTTTCTACCTTAGGTAACCACTAAGCAACTTTGAATACTCAAAATCTGGTCTTGGTTAAGCAACTTTAGTACTAGGGCCTGATCTTAGTTGCTTATAGAAAAAAACTCGTTCCCAATGCTATTTCTCTTCTTATACCCTGGTGGCAGAAAAATGGAAGAGATTTTAGAATTGAGGTTGCAAAATAACATCAATAACAAGATGACAAAATTAATTGAAGATTTAAGTATTTGAAATGGATTTTGTACTAAGCCAGCTAAAATGATTAACTCATTCTTAAAAAAATATTGATAGAAGATTATTAACAATATTCGTACAGGAAGAAAAATAGTTTTGAAAAGAAAAATTGTCTATGAGCAGCTATAAATAAACTAATTCGCACAGTGTGAAAAGGCAATACGCAGTCCGTATACGGGGATATACGTATACGGGAATATACGGAACCGTATACGGGAATATACGGTTCCGTACTCGGTAGTATTTCACACTGTGTCGTTCACTGATACAGATACAATCTATTGAAAGAATATACCTTTGTGTCCTTTGTGTCTATGATCGTAGTTCTATTGGACATCTTTCATATAGTATCTGTATAGTATTTTTATCAACACTTTCTTCGTGATTACCAAAGTGTTAATACTCATAGTAAACAAGTTGTTCTCCGGACTTTGAACTGCTTTTACTGGGCAGAAATTAAGTGAACAATTAATTTTCTTTCTCACATTTAAATATGAAATGAGATTATGGCTAAGCCATAAACACCTATTATCACTCATTTAGTCTATATAAAACACTTATAATAACACTCAGTCTATGAAACACTTGAATAATATCACTCAGTCTATAAAACACTTATAATATCACTCGCAGTCTATACTAAGTGGGAAAAAACATGTTCAAAGTCCGCAAAATAACCTTAGAACAATGTTTTGTTCTAAGGTTTTTTTGCGGACTTTGAACAGGTTTTTGCCCACTGGGTAACACTTCATTAAAATAACCATAAAGTCACAAAAGTGAAATACTATCAAATGTTGAAAAGAAAACCTAAAATGTTTGATAAAATTTAAGATCCTAAAAGTAATCGAAATTCAAACAATATATTATATATTATTATATAATATTATATATTATATATTATATATTATGCTGACAACAACAGAATCCGAAATAACTGTAAATATCAAACATGGAGATATATAGCCTGAATGCTCAAAAACCACTCCTTCAACAAGCTTTCAACCCTTTGAACAATCTTTTGAGAATAAATGAGAAAAATTACACAATAGCTGTACCCATTGAGAACATGACGTTTTTAAAAGTCAAAATACGTCACGATGACGTTAAAAAACGTCATTAACCAGCAGGGTAATAAAATGCAGCAGAAGTATAATCATAACAAAGTAATAATTAATAATAATAAAAAATAACATATTAATACTTTTAAATTTCTGATGTTGATAGTACCTGGTTTGCTGACTGAACTTTATCAGCCTCGAAAAAGCTGACTTAGTTCCTATGTGTCAAGAATCCCTTTAAAAATCCGCAATGCATTCCAGACTACCCCACTGCACTATTCCAACTCCCTCTGAAATTGGTCAGAGAATAGTTTAGCTCACCGCTCACCCGACAGCAATTATCTCATCATCAGAACATAGAAACTAAAAAAAATATTTCCAGACTACATTTGTGTTGCAAAGAATTGAATTAATTATTGTATACTGCTAATTATAAAAGGTGGAGCTGTTGAAAGAAGATTAACATTTCTCACTAGATTGGTAATTATATAAACCGTTATTGAAGAGTTAGTAATCCAACGAAGGAACCCGTAAAGACGTGTATAATCATCCATTTTTCATGCATGATTTTTTTTCATATTGATTATTTGTACAATAAAATAGGAGGTGTTGTTTGCTTGTAAAAATAAAACACGATTACCACAAAAAAAAACTTTCTATTAGAACAGTGAAAGATACTTAGGCTTCCATGCTGTGAATAAGAAATAGTTAGCCTGCATGAACATATCAAAAGTGTATTATCATAGACCTATATGGTATTATTGAGGATTAGGAAACACGGGGTTAGGATAATATGATCTAAAACGGTCATTCCTACCTTAGTAGTAGGTAGCAGAAGGTAGTATAGCTTTAGTGGTGAAGAATGATTTTACTAAGAAATGTAGCTATATATATCGTCAAGAGGGTACTATCTTTAGGATCAGGGACAGGGCGTTTATTTTTTGTTTATTTTATAATTTTCAACTCTCTTTATAGGTAAATCAATCATCATGAAAACACAATATAGGGGTAGGATTAGGAGGTATTAACTAGCTTTTTTGAGAGATCAATTTAAATAAATAGTTATATAGTAATATAGATGCGATTAATGTAGTGCCTGGACACGTTACAAGAAGATATTATGTTTTCGATTATTCGATGGACTATTTGTGGTGAAGCAAAATAGATACATCCAAGTCGCATAATAATGTGGCGATAACGGATAATGGGGCGATAGCGCATGATTGCTTATTAAAAAAAAAAAAAACGAAGAAAACAAACTATTGGACGGCGTTTGACTTACCAGTGGGCAAAGACTTGTTTGCGGACTTTGTACAGGTTTTTGCCCACTGGGTTTTTTGTTTTTTATTAAAATCTTTCTCTTGTTCAATGCAATAAAACATCATTATACATATCCGCTGGAGGGTGTGTTCTTTTTTTTTTCATCTACCTTATGAAAATCATAATACAATATATAATATTCTATTCTATTAAAATATTCTACTAAATAATAGTTCCATTTGCACTTTACGCATAAATATACAAGGTGTCTTACTTAATCCTAATCTAACCGTCATAATTATGAAACTTTCACCTTATTCGCGTGCAGTTACTTCATCTTTCATATAAGCAGGTGTATTCGATCGCATTTTCATTGAACGCAAGAAAACGATACAGTAATGACGTAACTATTTCACCTGTTCTCCTATCCAATGAATAAATCAATTTTGAAACTATATTTTTCTTAATAAGAATAATAATTAACACTACGTGTGGTATTTGTTATGGCTAAAATATGTTGTCTGATTTAGCTTATCTTTTGTTTTATTTGAAACAATATCCAAAGTTATAAGAGATAATCAGTTCCGTGGAGGAGTAATTTTCTAGCATAGATTCCGGCCTTCTTCGGGCCTTCATATCACTGCGCAAAATCCATGCCCTTATGAAGTCCGTATAGCACCGTATTTGGACTGGTGATTTTGCGTAGTGTATCGTGATCGGTGGTATTATTTTTATTCTTCCATTTACTGACAAATATTTAAAACTTATTGCTACTGGGTGGTAACCTTTCACAAAAAAATCCTTGAAGAGAAATTACGAAGTTGTAGACATATCATCTCTGGTTCCAGACCGCTAACAAATATAATGAAGAATTTTTATCTAAATTTGAAAAACCAAGAATTAATTAAAAAGAGAGATTGTTTAAGATAACTGAAAATTGAATAATTAATTCGATGTTTTATAAAAAACATAAATTGCTCAAAAAGATACTAAGATGTCTCCATGGATGTCTAGAGTTAAAAACATTAAAAAATAAAGTATTCTAGAATATAATGCTCTTCGACTGGGTCAGTTGACCACCTCTTTTTATATACACTTATCACCATACATTTGTTGGTTTAAATTAGTTTATACCTTTATTTAGGTATAATACTATGTACTAATACTAACGTTAAAAAACTTTGTACTTACTTATTACTTACAATGTAGATATTTTAAACTTTTAATTGTAAAAAATAATCAGAAAATAGAAAGTAATAGTATGGTAATACTAAAGGATCGTTACAAGTTCACTTACTTATTTTCTAAAAAAAGAGACTTTCTGTCTTCTCATATATTTTTATCACATTTGAACAACGTATCTTTAACGTAATCAGAAGATTAAATTATTAATTTTAAGAGATTAAACTACTAATCGCCATCCAACATACAACTTGGGTACTCGATTTACGTATGGACGTATGTCTTTTATACGTCTATGATTTACGCAGAAATACGTATGAAACCTAAGCCATATGTGTCGATATTATGAATTTTAATAGTTGCCACTGCTATCACTTTTTCTGTCATTTAGAAGAGATCATCGTTGAGTTTATGATTTTCATATTTCTATTTGTGATTACTGATTAACTAGATAAAATCTAACAAGAGACCAAATAAACTGAAGATTTGGGGGACTAGATCTAGTCGGATTTTAATTTCGGAACCGGATCGCTGTGAGTAATTCCGAAAATTCCGAAAACCCGTTTTCTGAAAAAAACGACTAGTACTAGTCTAGGGAATTGGGAGTCGTTTTTAATTGGTTTCACCCATTTTAATAAAAGCTATGGAATAGTAAAGTTACTGATAGAATCGATTCCTAAACAAACTGAGAAATTCTATTTGTTTAAAAATCTTTAAAAAAATACTTGTAGATCTTCCATTTTTGCTTGCTCAGAGATGATCATCTCCTTCCCAGTGGGCAAAAACCTGTTCAAAGTCCGCAAAATAATCACAGCGTTTGACCAAACGTTGTTCTAAGGTTATTTTTCTGAATTTGAACAGGTTTTTGCCCACCGGATTAGTTGCAGATAT
>JAUELI010139541.1:1406-13137 GCA_031471325.1 Catablema vesicarium
CTGATCTATATCATTAATGTTTCATGCATTGAAAAACTCTTCTTTATACCCATTAATACATCAGGGTTCGAAATAACCGCAAATATCAAATGTGGAGAAGAGATTCTTGAGCATAGATTCAAGCTAAATGGCTGGGATCTATGTTCAAGAAAACCACTCTTCTCTATTAACCTTTTTTTATTTTATTTTGACTCTGGTATACATTGCATCAAAACAAATTCAACAAAAATTAAAACATAAGCCAAGTTGATTTGGTATTACAGAACAGAACAAATAGAGAGAAAATGGAACTTATCAAGTCACATACATATTATCCATAACCTTTACAGGGGCTATTATAGGAAAGAAATTTGGACAGCTGTTTTGCGGGAGGCAATTTTTTTTGAGACCTTCGTGGGGGTCTCTACTTCAGCTTAAACACCCACCTTAGAAAAAGTCTATTTATCCCTTATCCTTGAAGTAACCTTTCATTTCCACGAAATAAAGATATATTAAAACTGTCTTGTTTATGGATTAACCCATGTTTGAGCAGTTTTAACAGAAAAGAGAAAAAAAAAAAAAATCAATTTGGGTGCCCAAAATAAATGTGCCCAAAATCGGTATACTGCTGTCCAAACTGACCTACAATACCCCCTGACAGTATAATAATAAATTCTTGTTTTTGAAACATTGAATCAAAACAAAATTTGATTAATTCAACAGATTGAATTTAAGCAATTCATAACATTAGATTAACGAACATCGATGTAGATAAGGACCCCAGTGGGCAAAAACCCGTTCAAAAACCGCAAACGTAGTTCTTTGGACAGGCTTTTGCCCACTGGGCACAAGGTCTATATCATAAGAGGTATCTATTCATTTAATAAGAATGCATTGGTCAAATGATAGGATCCACAACAAGCACCAATAGCAAGACTAATCGTAAGGCTAATAACCTCCTACTGTGGATTTTTTTGGAGTTGGGTTTTACAAAGGGTTATGAACCCAAAAAGAAAAACAAATTAATATTCTTTTCAGTGTTTGTTTTCAAATAATAATATGGTTTTTCATCATATGGTTTGAAATATTATTATGAAGATAACTACAAATATTTATACACAATGATAACAAAAGAATGTATTGGTTCTTTTGTTTTCTCTTTTGTTTAAAACAACCAATCATCTATGAAGTAATATATTTACACAATGGATGATTCAATAAATCTTACAAACTAGTTAACTCTTTTTATAGTAATTTCTTAAATCCTATTTTCATTTCCTGCAGAAGAACAAACCAAAGTTCTAGATAACTGTAAATAACAAATACAGAGGAGGGGAGATTTTTGAGCATAGAATCAGGCTAAATAGCCTGAATATAAAGCTAAATAGCCTGAATGTAAGGTCAAAAAGCACTTCTTATTTTTACTTATTACGACCCTTTCAAAACATGCAAAAACAAATTCAGAAACAGTCGAGTCAAAAACAACATTCTTTATCCTTCAATTTCTTACTTAGTCCTTTTTTAACCATTCATTATGGTACTTCCAGGGCTCAAAATAACTGTACATAGAAAAATGTGGAGAAGAGGTTTTTGAGCATTCTTAAAAATCGCTCTTCCACCTCAGAGTTTATTTTTTTTACTTATTTTGACCCTGGTATTTCTATATCTAATCAAATAAAACTAATGCTTTTTTACAGAGGTTTTTATTTCCGAATTCTTAAGAATATTTTACCTGTCGCAGATTTCCTGACTACTTGCATGTTTGCAAAACTCAAGTTAAAAAACATAGTGTATTCGCATATATTTTTTGCATGTTTTCTAAAATGGTATACTCAAGGGTCGAAATAAGTAAAAACAAGCTTCGTTGAGGAGTGATTTTAGACTGAATCAAAAATCTAATCTCCATATTTGATATGAACAGTTGTTTCAAACCCTAGTGTTCAAAATAAATAATCATCGTGTCAGAGAATGTTTTAACCCAGTGGGCAAATACCTGCTCAAAGTCAGCAAAATAATGTTAGAGCAACGTTCAAATAAACATTGCTTTAACGTTATTTTTCTGACTTTGAACAGGTATTTGCCCACTGGGAAGGATTGCTTCAGGTCTTAAATACTCAAAATACTCAAAAATGTATCCAGTGATTTAAACTTATTTTGAACATTGTATACGTCTATTTTATTTTATTGTGAGAGATCTTAAAATCACAAAAACTTCCTAATTACTAAATCAATCAACAGCCGAAATAAGTGAAAATAGTCTTTGTGGAGGAGAGATATGCTCAAATATCTCTCCTCCACATTTGGTATTCATCGTTATTTCAAAATCTGTTAATTGATTATCTCCATAAACAATAACATTCAAAATACCAAGATTTGAGAATGAGCAAAAAAACAAAACAGTTTGTATGACAAATGTATTCTGGATCATATTTTCAAAAAGTATTTCGAAAATATAATATCGTAGGTACACCATTTTGCTAAAAATAAAAATATAAAAAACAATATGCAATCATAGGATATCCCAGAATTTCATTTACATTTCCCATAACTCTTTGCGTCTGTTGTTAAACTTTTGTGGTCTTTCTTTGCAAGCCGATAAATTCATAAAACAGCAACTATGGCAACTCTTTGTCTTCTAAGAATCTGTATTCAAAAGTAAAACCATCACGTTTACGCTGACTCCATTTCTCATAATCAAAGAAGATGTATGTGCCCTAGAAAAAATAACAAATAAATAAATGAACGAATAGATAATATTAAAGACAGAAAGAAATAACAAAACTTAATAATGAAATGATATTAAATAACAGTCTGTGCGAGCAGATGGATTACTGCTATCTAGACGTCACTCAAATTTCCCCTAGAAAGAGCATTCTTCACTAATGGTAATCTCCCGCATTTTTTCGAGCACGATTAAATCTGCTGGTGCAATACACCGACCATTGCCCCTTCTTGGCTAACATTTTTAATGTTCAGAAATATTGTATGTACGATTCCTAAACAGCTACCTTTGACAGACGATTTCAGCAGTAATCCAATGATCAAAGAACTTTTATTGTTTCTCAGAAAACAGATGCCTCTTTGATATATTGTACATTTTAAATGAATAAACCAAAAAATAACTTTATTTCAAAATTACTGAAAAGTTCAATTCCGAAATTTTGCCACTAATGAAAGTATTGTCATATTTGTTATTTATTAAATTGATTAATTTACCTCTTCAAATTCATCAGTTATTCTTTTTGGTTCTTCATGTCTTTGAAACCACATCATATACTTTGTATGAAATCGCCAAGATTGCTTCTTTAATGCTTTTGCAGCTAGATATTGGGCTCTTGTACCCTGAAATAAAAATACGAAAATATGGAAAACTTATCAAATTATTAAATACTAACAGGTATATTTGAGGATTGAATTTGGGAGTAATTATTTAATTTCAATAAGAAGAGCCTTTACAGTGTTTATACTCCTGATTGAGTGTATAAGTCAAAGTTTTCTGAGAATTCTACTTAAATAAATTTAAATGTGACAACAAAAACAACAACACAACAACAACAACCATTGTTTAAGCATTACCTCTTGATAGTAAAATATGAAAAATAGTGTTTCAGTTGATAAGCGTTGAAAGAATTCTAATGAATCAATGTTTGGTGGTGGTTGATGATGATGGTAACTGGCTATGGGTACAGCACTTCTTGAAATATAAGGTCTAAAAGGAAAAAATTAAAAAATCTACAATAGTAATCATAGATGAGAAAGACAATAATTCTGCAGAGTTCGAAATAACTCTAAATACTATAAGTGGAAGAGAGATATTTGAGATTCAGGCTATAAAGCTTATTCTTACTTCATTCGTTATGTATTAGTAAGATTTTTAACGAGAAGGTAGAACATACTGTTTCTCGCAGTAGTATCATTACTTGTCTATGTTTAGTAGAAAAGTAAAAACTAGTAAACACTAGAAAACAGGTAACAGTACTTCTTCTCCTTCACAAGGGTCAATTTAATTTTCTAACATGCCTCTGACATAACGTCCGATCAAGATTTAGTTAGGTCGGACAGTGGCCAATCAATAATTTTGTAAAAAATGTCCGATCGTTATTTAAATGGGTCAGACATTATACATTCATTTTTCTACAGTCCAAGGTTCAAAAATAAGCCTGGTTGAAGTTGCTGACTGACTTGTTCAGGTGGTAGTTCACAAGTCCGAAGGGACTTGTGGTTTTATTGGAAGTATTCCATGCCAAAAATAACATTCAATTTTCTTGTGAAAGTCTTTGTCTCTTCCAACCACTTTTTAATGTCATGCACTGTTTATTTTTGTATAATAATTTACGAACCAAAATGTATTCAACATTTTGAATATTATTTATTCCTTTCTATACAAAATGATATCGAAAATATTTTGATGCATTAGGCAAATTATTATGAATAAACAAACATTTGTAAACAAACAAGGTACATGTGAGCAGCGCAAACGATCGCGTTTTTTTCTAAAACATCATTTCTTCTAAAACTTTCTCTCTCGGACAAAATGTCCGACCACTAAGTCACCTTATCGGACAAATTAAACATTGCGTCAG
The DNA here is from genome assembly GCA_031471325.1 of Catablema vesicarium. Classification (NCBI taxonomy): domain Eukaryota; kingdom Metazoa; phylum Cnidaria; class Hydrozoa; order Anthoathecata; family Pandeidae; genus Catablema; species Catablema vesicarium. The sequence goes on from JAUELI010139541.1 coordinate 5,969, forward strand.
ACATTGTCCGATGTCCGACCGTTAAATTGACCCTTGCCTTCATATAATGGACAACAAACCATCCCGTGTAATTACAAGGCTAAACTAATCAATTTACATTTTCTATTTTTATTGTTTTAAATATTGTTACATTTTTGATACTATATCTTATACAAAATACACAAACAAAAAATCTACCTCATTTTTTCACTATCTTGTCTCTGTGGTAAATGATGGTATGCAGCATCCAACATTTTGAGTTGATAGAGTCTTTCTTGAGTCAATAATACTGGTCCCAATGGAGCTACTCCATGAACCGGTTGCAACCTAACTTCTTGTGTATCATTACTTACTGGTTTCTGTGGTAGCAATGATGGGCTCATAACACCTCCAAACAAACTGATAGCTTTCAAACTAAAATCTGTTAATGGCTGCTCATCCATTTTTTGTGTGAGTGAAGTCATAACTGGATAAGACATAATGTTCTGAGAACTTGTTATCATTTGTGATACAGAGGAAGATGACAACGGTCTTCCAATGGCCGCTAATATTGATGTTACTGACTCTTGTGTTGTTGTTACAGGTTCAGTCACAGAACTTGATAATTCTGGTAAATTATTGGTCATACTTAAAGGATTTACAATATTAGAAGCAGATTCAGTGTTTGTGTTAGATACCGTAGATTTCCAGAGAGGGTTACTATTATTGAATCCTAAAAATAATAACAAAGAGTTAATTAGCACTGACGAGGACTGACGAGTACTTTTCAAGCAAACTCCTAAAGTAAATAAAAGAACTGATTAAGATAATTTCAGTCATCATTGCCAGTAATATCTAGACAATCATGCTACAACCCTTTACAAGAAGCAACTCTTAAAGACAGTGAGTAGTAATAATGACTATAGTGAATCTCAGAGACAACCTTAAAAATGGTGATTAAGTTATAGCTAAGATAGACATCAAAAAGATATTCCACAGTACAAGTCCGGACATAACTGGATTTAAAGACTAACCTGGATATTTTAAGCTTTCAACATGGTTTCTCACAACTTGAACAGCATTTTCTTCAGCTGTTGTTAATGGTTTACTTGGACTTGGTGGCCTTTGTTCACTGTTGGAATTGGATGTAACTAGAGAAGCTGCTGCAAGAGCATAAGGAGTAATGGTTGATTGTGTCTCATTTAATAATAAAGATGTAGTATTATGGTTTGTTGCAGGTTTTTCTATTGTTGTGTAATCAAGCCCATTTACCATAGGTGTACTAAAATAATAATCCAGAAATTTTTATTAGTCAAAGCTTGATTTTCATAAAAAGCAAGTATCACTATCAATGAAAAGATAAAAGACAAAGCTGGATATAACTTACAATTTCAGATGTGGAGAAGAGATTCTTGAGCATAGATTCAGGCTATGTAGCTATGTAGCCCGAATCTATGTTAAAAATTACTCATCCACAGAATTTATTAGCCTTGCAAAGAATATATTATTGATTTCTAAATAACTAAATAATTCTATAGACATAGTAGTTCTTACTGAACTTGTTTTTTGTTTGTGTTTTAGAATACATATATATGAGTGCCATTAAAGAAACACACACTTCACCTAAGTGTTGATGAAGAAAAATTTCACAGGTTTATCTTACTACGACCATTTAATAGATATTTAATCTATATTTTTTAATAACCTAAAAATCTACTGATAACTATACATATCTACATCATGTTTTGAAACTAGGAATTTTTGATTGCTTCAATCAATTTTTTCAGGAAATTTTTGATTGCTATAAAGTCTAAAAAAAAAACCTGAAGCACTACTCAAAAGATCTCTCCTCCACAATGGATTATTTTGAACACTAGCTAAATGATCAACAGAGTTTGAAATAACTGTAAATAGCAAATGGGGAGGAGTGAATCTAAATACACTTATTTTGAACCCTTGATAAGACCTGTTCAAAGTCACGTTGTTCTAAGGTTATTTTGCGGACTTTGAACAGGTTTTTGTCCACTGGGTATATTGTTAATATTAATATAAATTACCTTGCACTTGCAACAACAGTAGTATCTGTGATATCTAACGTAGTAGAATTATAAGTGCTGGTTGAGAATAAATTTCTTTTTGTAGGAGTGGATGAAAGTGAGGTTGTTACAACAGATGTTGTTGATGTTGAGATTCCATTAGTAAGAGTAGAAACAGAGAGTGTGGTAGATGAACTTTTACTATTTTTACGTGGGGAACTCTAATAATAGAAGATTATATATAAATAAGTAATTGACAAGAATTAAGAATAAAAAAAGGCTCATTTACACTTTTAAGTTTTTTAAAATGGAATAAATATGACATATAGAATATAGGCAGTGATCTTGAACACCTAAAAGCAATTATAAGGTTTTGAATAAACTTGAAAGTATCCAAAAAAAATATATAATTTAATATTATTTCTCATAAATTATTCATGAAAGAAGATTTGCAATATTCCATCTGATTTAAAAAAGAGATTTTTATAATAAAGAAACATGAACAGTAAAGAAGAAATAGAAAAGTAACCACATAAATAGGATAAAGTGCGGGCGTCAAGTTGTTCTATTGAGAAGTATATAATAGTATACACAGTTCCCATGTTTGAGAATTTATGCTCAAAAATATAGTTCTTACACCAGTGTTGCAATGGTTTCAATGGTCGAAATAAGTAAGAATAAGCTTGGTGGAGGAGAGATATTTGAGCATAGATTCAGGCTACATAGCCTAAATCTATGCTCAAATATCTCTCCTCCACATTTAGAATTTACAGTAATTTTGAATCATGGGTTTGGTACCACATGAAACAATGCGTGAAAGGTAACTTTCTACAAAACGTGATACTAAAATAATATTGGTTGTCAGAGTTTGAAATAACTGTAAATACTATACGTGGAGGAGAGATATTTGAGCATAGATTCAGGCTATAAAGCCTAATATTCTTACTTAATTTGTCACTTGGTTGTAGCTGTATATCATATATAGAAGTGCACTTACCAAGATTGCTTTAGACATTGGTGATGCAGTTATATGAGAATAATCAGAATTTAGAGATGAGCTAGGAGATAAATCCATATCATCTTCAAAATCTTTGTCATCATTTTTCAGAAGGAAATCTATTAAAAGGAAAGAACATTTATATAAGCCTTCAAAAATAAAGCGCAGAATCCAAGAAGACAGCCAAGGGTAAAAAAAACCTTGTTAGAGGAGTAATATTCAAGCAGAGATACAGGTCAGAGATACAGGTCAGAGATACAGGTCATAAAATCACTCCTCCACATTTTGTTTTTATATATATTTTTAACCTTGACAGCATATAAGAGAAGAAATAGAAGTTATATTGTCAGCCATATTGTGAGTCATAAATATAAACCATTGTTCATAGAATCAAGGCCGGACATAATTGCAAATATCAAATGTGAAGGAGATATTTTTGAAATTCAGGCTATGTAGCCTGAATCTATGCTCAAATATCTCTCCTCCGCCAAGCTTATTCTTACTTAGCTATGCTAAAAAATAACTTGTTAGCTCTTATACCCACAAATGCATAAGATGCTTATGAAGACCTACAGACAGATTTGATGTCCATAGGCCGACCTGTTGTAGTACAGATAAGAGAGTTTTCGATTTTAGCATGAGCAAACCAAAGAGTGGCCTGATCTTTTTAGATATAGATTTTTGAGCATACATTCAGGCTGATTTCAAATCTGTCTGTAGGTCTTCATAAGCATCTTATGCATTTGTAAAAATCACTCCACCACCAAGCTTGAAAATCACTCCACCACCATGCTTATTTTCAACCTTTGCTTAAAATTGTCGTTAAAAACAGAAAAATAATAATAATAACAATAAGTTACCAGATTCATGATCCAACTCTAAATCGTCATATATACCATCATCATCTTGAAAATCTGGTTCCTGAATAAGTTTTCACAACATTATAAAGGGAAATAAGTCCAGTGTTCAAATTATAGAACTTAATTTGCTCAGAAAAATTAAAAATAGTAGAAAAAGGAAGGACATTTTTGTGAATCGAATGATGAGCGATATCTGAAAAATGATTCGCAAAATGCAAATTGCAAACCCAAACCCTGAAGTCCTGTGAAGAAGTTCTTTTTTCTATTTGGAGTAATGTCTAGCCTTAATTACATACTGTTAATTTCAGAATAATAGTAATGGTCATACTGTAGTAGAAATATGCATTAAAGTTAAAAGGCTACAGAAAATAAGCAATTGCATATTTGAAATAAAATATCTTCCAATTAAGGGTTTATTTATTTATTTTAATTCACAGGTCACCATAACATGAGATGCTACAGGAGAATATAAAACTGATAACTTTTACTAGTGTACATACCTGACAGTTATCAGTATAATAATCTACATCGTCCTTTACTTTATTTACCTAAATACAAATTTATACTAATTTTAAATGCTAAATACTAAAATATTCACAGTGGAGACATCTTTGAGTATTGTTTTTTTTATCAAATGTCAAGGGTCGAATTAAGTCAAAATAAGCTTGGTGGAGGAGCGATTTTTGAGCATAGATTCAGGCTTGATAGCCTGAATCTATGCTCAAAAATCTCTCCTCCACATTTGGTATTTACAGTTAATCCGTACCCTGAATGTAGAGAATGTATGTATGTAGCCTGAATCTATGATCAAAAAAACGACAGACCTGTATTCAAAGAAGTTTGCCTCATTTTTTCAATTTTTTTTTCATTCTGAAAATATCACTAATTTTAAGCAAAAAAAATATTAAAATGCATAATCTGTGTCGATATTTTAGGATGTAAGTCCTCAAACAAAAAAATGAGGCAAACTTTTGTTCGCGAGATGTTACTCTTTCCAAAAATACCAAAATTATTATTTTCCGATAAAACTGGGGGACTTGGAGCTCATCAAAGTTCAAAAATATTTTCAAAAATGAACCTTCTAAAAAACAGTTTTAAAGTTTGGTTTGTTTACTTAAACTAAACAATTAATTAATTAGTAACGCACATTATCCAGAAAATTAATTAATTTTTTTTTTCAATATTTGAATTCTATGTAAAAAAATGGTCGAAATGGTTAAATAAAAAAAAGTAAAAATTTGTGATTTCTTTGCTTTACACTATCCTTGACTATTATGGGGAGTATTTTGTAAAATAGTTACTATAGCTTTTATTTCAAAAGAATATTGCTACGAAAAGAATATCATTATACGTCTGCCTGTAATGATTGAAGAAATGGGGAATCACGTGATATCTTATTAATATTCCTCAGTGAAATTTTATAATTGAACAGGAGCAAACAATTGGCAAAATTAACATTGATTTGCAAATTTAAACTAGCAATAGACACAACTAAAGTTTAATCACTTTTCAATGAAATTAATTTTATGTGAGTTTTTTTCTTGAATTCCGTAAAGTGGTTTAATATTTCATCCAACATCTAAACTTTTTCCCGATTTGTGAAGGAAGACGCCATTATCTTAGATAAGACAAAATGTTGGATTACTAATAGTAATATTTAAAAGTCTTTTTGAGAATTAGATTGTTAAAAACATTTTTGATATTTTCTTTTCACTACCATTTCGAATTTACGAATAAATGAACTTTTTATTTTATTAATGTTGGGTGGCTTATGTTGGATAGTAGTGTATTCATTCAACATCCAACATTTTCTTCAATATGACTAGAAATGTGATAAAATGATGGATTAGTTTCTCTGGGCGATAGTAAAACAAAAGAAAATTTAACATGAAGAACCTTTACCAAAAGCAATTGTTGAATGTTTTCCAGTGTGCTAAAGTGCAATGAAATTAAATAAACACAAGACCAAAAATATATATATTAGTATCAATTTAAAAATCACATACCATATCTACTTCCAGAGTTTCATTGTCTAACATTCGTAAAACATGCTGAAAGAAAAATAGGTGCGGTGGGATATTAATGATGTTTCAAATTAGTATTCTAAGTGTATATTCAAGAAATGAATTAAGTAAGAATAAGGTTGGCGGAGGAGAGATATTTGAACATAAATTTAGGTTATGAAGCCTGAATCTATGCTCAAATATATCTCTTCCACATTTGCTATTTGCAGTTAATTCGTACCATGGTATTATTAACTAAGCCTAATTTAGAATAATTAAATTATTATGTAAGGCATAGTTTGGAAGGTATAGCCTTTCAATCTATGTCAACAAAAATACATTTCATCCGACTACTTTGTTTTTTCCTCCCATAACCTTTTTACAGAAATACATGCAGTAAACTTTTTCTACCACTCAAGTATTCATAACTCGCTTTACAAGATGATTTAAAAGGTGAACAAAATTTAATTCACGAAGATATAAGTATGCTCATTCATACCTCTAGTTGTAAAATATGATATCTGTGTTTTTCTACCCGGTCGCTAAGTTCTTCCAACCTGTCACCTTTCTAAAAAATAAAATATTTTCGTTTGATCAGCCCTGGAAGGAGATAGCACTGTGGTTTTTATCGTCTGCAGCAATACTCAAAAAACTCTCCCCCAGAATAATTGTTTGCAAATATTTCGAACACTACATAGTGTTCCATGTCTGCTGATAGGTTTCTACGTAATCAATCTTTGCCAATATTAAACTGATGTCTTTGTTAACATGAAGAGGTGTATATTATTGTATATTTGCAAAAACAATAACGACTTACCTCTTTATCTATTTTTTTCTTTTTCGTGCATGCATTCAGTGATTCTACCTCCATTTCCATTTGGTCTATCTGAATAAAAAAAAAGGCCACATTAAAAGCTTTCAATGGATGTGCTAACAGTGAAGGGGGTCAAAATAAGGACAAATTATAGGTCATGACTGGCCTTTTTCTGGCTCTTAAACAGTAATTTTTTTGTTAAACTCTTGAAAACACAAATATGAGTGTACACAATAATATTCCTTATTTCGCGATGAAAAACTAAAATTTTATGGAGTTCAGTATTTTGAAAATGATTACTTACTTGCATATTTAAATTGTGTATTGCTTCCTACAAAAAAGATAAAAATCATCATATATTAGTAAATAGTAATACAATACTTAGATGGTGTAAACATTTTAAATTCTCTTCTTAAACTTTGACACCATGATTTAGGCCAATTAATCTGTCACTTCACAGAGACGCGCTAGCACACAAGTCAAGTTGACAGTGAGCGTTAA
>JAUELI010139762.1:0-13116 GCA_031471325.1 Catablema vesicarium
ACGCGGGAAAAAGTGAATAATATTGATGAATGCGGCATGTTTTTGATGACGCGGGCGGGGAACGCTATACTAAACATCAAATGTTTTAGTGGCCTTATTCGTAGGCACTTTTATGTATTAAAAGTGAGTAGCTACAACACAACATGATCGCACAATTATTGCTTTAGAAGCACGGCAACATAAAGATGTCTCAAAAGTGTCATTATGTACCCAAGAATAAGAATATAATATTCGTTTTTCCTGTTTTGATAAAAAAACCCAAAAGATTGTATACTGTACAGTATACCTTTATTTTGATCACACAGCAAATCGGGAAGTTCTAATTTAAATTTTAAAAATCGGAATATGATGTCATTGGGTTGATCGAATATTAAAACTACTGTCGGTAATAGCTTATCCCCTCGAAAAACGCGTTCAATACATATGAAACAAATAATGAGGAGTTTTTCTTATCAATTATGGGTTTATATGGTTTCTGGCATCGTGTAGGTTCCCCGGTTTTGAAAATAACGAGAAAAATTCTACGAAATCTTTTTTTGCTCACCCATAAATAAGGATTTAGACAAGGATTCAGAAAAATAATGGATTATTAGTCTCTAAAAAGAAGATAAATTTATCAGGGGTTACATAGTATATACAGTAGCAGCTATCGAGAAAATAAACATCATGAAATCGGAACAGAGTATATACAGAAGTTGGAAGTTTTTGGAGAAAAGGCAGCAAAGACGTAAGAATAAGCAGATTATATTGTTAAATTCATATTGTATGTTTCTCTATCATAACATCAACTTGCTTTAACCGCGTGCTTCTAAAAGCTTTATACACACTTTTATAAAAAAAAATGATTAGTCCCAGGGTTCGGGTTTTGGCTAGGGTCAATATATTATCCCTAAAACCATACATAGTCCTAGCCCTGACCATATCTCTAAACCCATAGCCCTAGAAGTGAGTACGAATAACCAAGCTACACAGAAAATTAGGGCATGTTTTTTTGCGAAATATAAACGACCCAAAATGATTGACAGGCAAAACATATGGAGCCATAAGTCACACATTTTAGCTCATTACTTGGCTTTCAGACATGGTAGCTATATAGCTCGATAAACAGATAAAGTTATAAAGCAAGCATAAATTGAGTACGTAGCTACATGTAATAAAATTGAGTACGTACATGCCAAAGACCTGAAAAAAGAGACCATTTTACTGTACTAGAATCGATGATATTTGTGATCTACATACATCTGCATCTTTTTGCCTGCCAAGCAGAAAAAAGGACAAAATTCTGACTGAAATGATTTTAAAGGATATTGTTTTTGATAAATCTAGCTATAAATAAACTAGCTATAGCTACATATTTTCTGGTTGTGTAGCTAGCTAGGGTATAATTGTTTATTATACATTCTCTTCAATGTTCAAGGTCTAATTGTCTGATAGTGTAGGCAAGAAGCTACACTGACGCTGACTGTGTCGTGTGTCTAGTTTTTCCATATATTTAATCTGGATAGCTATATCTTTTTCAGGGATAATTTTGTTTGCAAAAATCCTGTGCGGCAGTTATCTCCATCGTGCCTTTTCCATTCTTATGCTAGAAACAGTTTATTTCCATTCGTCACTCATTATAGCAACAAATGAAGTACTAAAGAATTTTGAGAAGACAAAATTTTGCAGCGATTTCTCCGTTCGGTTGTCTTTTTGTTTACGGTTGTTATACGAGAATTGGCTGAATATTGAATTTGCCTCTCTTTCGTAAAGCTCAAATTTCAATTTAATAATATTGACAGAATGGCGCCCTGTACAAGCAAAATTTGGGGCGAAACTAGCCTACATTCAACGAAGGTATATAAATGTAGGCTAGGGTGAGACTAGCAAATTAGCCTACATTTATAGACCTATCTAACGAAGGTCTAAATGTAGGCTAGCAGCAAGTTGACTTTCTAAACATATTTTGATCTTCCGTCTGAAATGTAAACATTTTTTTAGATGAAAATAATTTACATGACATTCGATGTTCAGCCTGATAGTGATATTTTTCTTCCTTTTTTCTGTATTTTTCTATTTTTTCATCTATACTGTATTTATTCATAATACTATACAACGTTACACAAAAACAAAATAGATAAACAATACGACCATTTGGAAAATTCCATTTCTGGGAAAGTTAGTTTGGTTTTTCATATTAGGCAAAGGAAATGAAAAAATTATTCCAATCAATGCAAAAAAATAAAATCTGTCAAAGTGGTTTCGTTTTTAAACTTTTACTTGTTGGTTATTACAAAAAACGGAAAAACCGAAGAGGAAGAGGTTGAGCGCGTTGCATATCAATGTGTTGCTTAAAAACGAGTATTTTACGTCAAAATAGACGGTCGTGGAATGCGTGTTGTGATTTAAGACGCGAAAATTTTGTGTATTTTCTTTAAAACGACTAATAATATAGTCTACGGTAATACAAACCATGCTTTACTCGAACGATTATCTAGAACCCTTTTTCCGTTATTCCTTTGAACCTTCTACAATACATTCTTATAAAAAATACTCGTTAAGGTGGCCCTCCCCTCCCAAACGGAATTGTCCTATTTTTAAAACCCCTTAGCAACCAAGCTTATTATTCTCTGAAAATTGGCCACATATACCAGCTGCACGAGTTTTATTAAATGAGTGTGGGATTTATCCCGTTGCCATGGTAACGAATGAAAGTAGGACAATTCTGTTTGTGAGGGGAGGGCCACTTTTTTTACTCGGATAACTGAAACACTCGACAAACTACTTTTTCATTCCCCTACAAAAATTTTCTTCGGATAACTCGAACATTTTAAGGTTCGGGAAATCTATCGTTCTGCAAAATAAACAAATTTACGAGAATAAAAAGTAATGGAAACCTTCAGCCTCAGTAGTAAGGGAAGTCTTTTTCTAACTTCTTCTTTTTTATTATTTGTTTTGATGGAGACATTTTTTGAGAGATGATTTTAGAGAGACTAGATCTAGTTTAATTTATTTCGTAACATTTAGATGCTGCTTCAAAATAATTCGCTTTTCCTGTTATCTGACTACAATGAGATTGCAACCCTTGCCCATCTCCAAGATTACGCCTTTCACTTGTTACGGTTGCCATTTAAATTCTGTATCACTTCACAAAGTACAATATTATTATCTATACACAGCAGAAATGACAGTGCCGTTATATTCAAATTATGAGTCAGAGAACATATACAACGTGGATATGAGTTTGACTTGTTTTATGGGGCACAAAGTCATTTTTCTGATAGAACATTTTTCAGTCAGCCAGCTAGATTTATTGCAAGTTAAAATCTTCACAATTATAACTAGAATCATACCGAATAAGATAAAATCTGTTTCTCTCTAAATCATTGAACACATGACCTCACCACCTGCAGCGCAAAATTATCGATGAAAATCAAATACCAATGATTTTAGGGAGACGATTAAATAAATGATAGTTTTATTATAATATAAGAAGATAATAGAATGATATAGTTAACAATGGAAAAGAACAAAATAATAAATGTCTTATTATTCTGTATTTTATTAACTTTTGTTCATACTGTACCAATTAAGAAACTGACACCTAAAAACGATGCAATTCATAAAAAAAGTAAAACAATGTATGGAGAGGTTGAGTACGATGTTCCTTTAGATAACCTCCCACGGGCAGTGAGATATTTTGTCAAACCAAATGAACTCGGAGAATATGAAAATCAATTTGACATTATCAAAGATCTAGGCGAAGAAATAAATTGTAAATTACATAATGGAGATTGTAATGGTATGAAACGTGGTGATATATTAGCAAAGCAACATGGAGGAAATGTGGAGCAAAAAAATTATCAAAATCGTCAAGCTATTTCTCCAATAAGTCCTGCGTTAGCAGCTGAACGGATGAGTCATGGGGATGAATCGAAGTATTCACAACAGCACGATGCATCTGCATATGGTCAACAACCTCAGATGGATATTAAAATGCCCACAAATTTTGCGGGTGATGGTGGAATGAAACCACCAAGTTCACCTACTGGTATGGGTGGTATGGATGGTATGAGTAGTATGGGTGGTATGGGTGGTATGGGCGGTATGGGTGGTATGGGTGATATGGGTGGTATGGATGGTATGGATGGTATGAAAGGTATTAAAGGTATGAAAGGTGTGGGAATGCAAGGAAATTTAGATATGAGTGGAATGGATATGCAGAGTGGTGGGGCAGATGGTATGAATGGAAGGGGTATGCCAGGTGGTGGTCCAGCAGGTACTTTGGATCCAGCGGGTGTCCAAGGTAGCCCTGAGGAAATGAATTCAAATTCTAGGGAAGCTGCTGTAAAAGAACAAAACCAACAAAATGACGATGCTATACAAAACTCTATTCAATCAAAATTATCTTTCATGGATCAAGCAAATAAACCAGTTGATAGTGGTATGATGGGTCAACCTGGTAAACCAAGTATGATGTCATCGGGTATGATGGATCAATCTAGTCCACCTGGTGCACCTGGTATGATGGGTGCTGATATGATGGGTGCTGGTGGCCCTGGTAATATGGGTGCTGGTATGATGGGTGCTGGTCAGGGTGGTGGCCCTGGTAATATGGGTGGTTTTGGAGGCGATGTTGGTGGTGCTGAAATGAGCGGCTTTGCTAATACACCTTCTAAATCGAAACCCAGAGAAGGTACTGGACGAGGTATGCGTGTTGAATGTTTTATGTGCACATTTCTGTTGTCTCGTGTACTGAATATTTGAATTGACATCCCTTCACGGCGGATTTCAAATACTGAGTTCAAAAGTTCGCTCACAGAGAGTTCGAAATGAAAGTAATATTGAATGTAAAGCATAGATTCAGGCTATGTAGCCGTGAATCTATGCTTAAAATCTCTCACCAAGGCTGTTCTAACTTAGTTCAACCCTTGCAACTTTTCCTAACAAATGTGCTAGTAACAACACAGCAAGGAGGGGTATTATCTAGAAAAAGTATTGAAAGAAACGTGATTGGAGCAGAGAAAAATTCATCTTTCACATAAAAGTGTAGGAGAGTGGGATTCTTGTTACCAATTCTGTCTTGTAGAACTTATCAATACTATATTTATGTTTCTTTCTTCTAGATGACATGACTGGTCCACACGGCCTACCTAACGTAGACAGTTCTTCAGTTAGTGAAAATGATATCTTAAATGCTGAAGGTATCCAGCCTAATGAAATGAATGATCTTCACAGTTTTTTAAAAAATTCAAATGATATGAATACACACGGAAATGGAAATGGTGGTGATATGCCTGATGGGAGATTTTATTCTAACAATGGTTAGCACTTTATTTTATTACTACTTTATTTTTAAAAAATTTCTTGAACGTAGACCACCCCCTTGTTTACCGAAATGATAAATTGCTACAAAAATTATCATTCCAATCCAGAATTTTATTTGACTATATGTTGAAATAGAGTTTTGGCGAAACAGAACAACTGTATTGTTTTATCATATGCATTATCTCAATGAAAAAATTCCAGGAAGGCAGTAATTGGGTTACAAATGTTTAAAGTTAGATGTACAGAGAAATAGCTATGAATCTTATTATGGCCCTATGGATTCTTATATCAAATTTCGAAGCCTTGTGGACGAGGTCACTATACTGAGGTTTATTTGTTAAAAATCTTTAATATTTGAACGGGTCAAAGAAAGGAATACATTTCGCAGTTCAAAGCATAACATCTTCTGGTTTTCCGTTATTCCCAGACATTAAAAACACTGGACGCCCAAAAGTTTGTTTCGACATGAAAGTTTCTCTTCAAAAGTTTAGATTTGAGCAACGATGTATAAGGGAAATAATATTAGATGCAGAATCAGAATTACCAATACACCTATTGAGCTTATTAAGCTGCCATTATGTTTTATGACGTTTTACACCCCTAAATAGAGTCCAGTTTTCTAATTTTTATTGGTAATTTGTGTAAGCAATTCACAGCGCTAGATTTTTCTATGTATTAAGAACCTCCAAGGATCATTAGCAGCTATTAAAAAAGGCTGGGAACTGAAAATGAGAAGACTGGACTCTATTTAGGGGTGTGAAACGTCATAAAACATAATGGCAGCTTAGTAAGCTCAATAGGTGTATTCTTCATAAAAGCAATGTTTTTTGTAGATAATGGTCCAGATGAAGACAATAAATTTGGCAAAACGAACATTGATATTGGTCCAGAAGCTCACATAGAAAACAATGAAGTTTCTTCAAATGATCATCACCGTGAGCAGAGAGGTAGACAATTAAAACCTGGTGGTCCTGAAGTACCTGTTTTAGATAATCTCTTGGGTGCACCAGGAGAAACCGGATTACCAGAAAATCCATCTCTTTCATTTGTCGAGAATAATGCACGAGATATGATGCAAACTAATTCGGATTATAAAGTTCCATCTTCAGGTAATAAATCACACAATTTTTACCATTAACCTCAACTGCTGATTGTTGAAACTTTGCAATTTCATTGTTTCCACTAGAAAAGCTACACCATACCTCAATTATCACACGCACCTTAAGAGTTTATAATACTTTGAAACCAACAAAACTAAAATTTTCGAGTTCTGATTTGAATATCATGGTCCAAAATTCTCTTATATTTCAATGTAGGTGTTTGCTTAATTTATTCAATGTTGAATAAAAATAAATCTTTTTTTACTCATTTACTATTAGCATTTTCAAGTCTTTGGAAAGATTATTTGTCAACAACACAGAGTCAGCTTGGTGGTAGTGATCCTTCAGCTAACAGCAGAGAAACCATTGGAATGCCAAAAACTTCAAAGCGTCACAAGTTGGAAAAGGAAATTCGAAGATGGAAAAAATCAGACGTAGGTAGGCTTTTTCTAAGCGAAAAAAATGCACAACACAACACCTCTTTTTGAAAAATTTTAAAACCTAAACCTAACAGAAAAGACCATGTGGGATACCAATGTACCACTTCTGTACTGTAACCTGAATTGCTATCTTTTCATAAAGGCGTGTGCGGGGAGGGCGTTAGGGAGAGGTGAAAGCCAATTTTTAAGAAACAAACTAATATTCTCAATAAATTGGTAAAATCAGAATAGTTTACTAATGGAGAGTTGAAGTAAAACAGAAAGATTGATTCTAACACGACTACCACAAAATCAATAACTTTACACGTAAATAGCATACAGACTTAATGTTAGTAAAATTTAGTTAGGCTAGATAAAATATTTTTCTTACTGCTTTTTCTCCCAAAATGAATTTTCAAAATATATATTTTTTTATTTTTAGCAGCAAAGAAAACATCATCAATAAATTCAAAACCTAAAGACAGAGACTCAGTACCGAAACCAAAAAACTTTATGTACATACCTTTATATGTTGTAAAAAATTTACTTATGCAAGCCAGTAAAAAATCTAACTTTAAACATACACTTGAAATAAGTAAAAATACAAAAGGTGATTCGAAATCCAATATAAATAAGGAGCACAAATCATCCAAACCTGCAGTATATGTTACAGAGAGAAATGGTAAAAGATATTTAGTTGTGAATCCAGAAACAAGTAGTAATATTTTAAAAGGATTCGCAAATGTTGATAGTAAATATATGAGTTTTGCAATACCTGAAAATAGGGAAGCAAGTAATACAGATTCATATTCCCAAGATACTTTTAGTTATCCCAATTCACACGCAGGACCGTTCGGTCAACAACCTCTATTTAGAAGACATGGCCGTCCTAATTTCAATCGGTTTCCTCTTTTAACTGGTCGAGTAAACAGACATGGAGTGTTTAAAGGTTATATGGCAGTTCCGGTAGTTACAAGACTTCGTCCAGATTATGATTATGGTTTTAATAACCATCAAAGAAATGAGGGTTACGATAATGGTTTTAATAGTGGTTATGACCAGTCTCCTTTTGATCTTCAGCATGGATCATTCCAAGATGGTTTTGCAAATGATGCAATGTTTAATTTTCCAAATAAACAATTCAACCGACCAAATGATTTTGGAAATATGTTTATGTATGGTCCAGCTTTTTATGGGAATCATGATAATCACCATGGCCCTGATTATGAGAGTATTTCTGAGAGTCAACCGGTGCTCCCTGGTCACTTTTACCGTGATCCAGGATATGATCCTAATGAAAGTGAAAATACGTTCCAAGATTATACACCCAATCAAAGACATAAAACGGAATCTAGACCGGGCTTAAATGAAGCTGAAGACCAAGAAATAAACAATGAAATTCACTTATCTGGGGAAGATAAATTTGATGAAGGAAAAGAGTTTCGTTCATCAAAAGAATCAGAAAACGAACAACAACAGCAACAGGAAGAGCAACATCAACCAGATCAACAAGACATGGCACAAGAACCTGAAGATAACGTACAAGAGTATAGTCAAGAACAACAGGTGCATGATGGTTATTCCCCAGAAGCAGTAGAAATACGTGATCCAAATAAGAGAAGTAATACAGCATTTTCGTTCACGAAAGAACACGTTGGATTTGGACCTATAACTGTAGAAGCAAAGACTGCAAATGCACCAATGAATGATCCAGATGATTGAGCATCATTCAATTCTCACTTATCAAATGACACCTAATCCGTGACATTATTCCCACGTGGAGTTAAAAAGGGAGCCAGACCATTCATTTGATTTGTTTCCGATGCCTTAAAAGTAACTCTGCGGGGGGCATGTGTGGCGAATTATTTCCCTCTCTTCAACAATACGCAAAATCACATTTCTTATCTTTTGTAAATATCATGTCTGCTACACACTCTCTTTCGCCTTGAGTATACAGTCTCAATGGAGGGGAGTTTAAGCGCGTTCACTAGTTTTTTAATTCGTATATTTCTTATGTAAAGTAATTGTACGCGTAATCAACTAATATAGTGGGGGTATCTTTTTTAAGTAGAAAAAGGCAATAATTTAGTCATGAAACGTACATTCAGCAACATTGATCCTGCTTAAAAAAATGTCACTACATGGTTTGAAATAAACATTCAATGATATTTAATTCTTCCCGATGGACACATGACACTTTTAAGGTTTAGATAACGCGTCGTTATTTTGACGATAAAAAACGTGAAGTGCCCACGGGGCTCATACTCATTTTCATTTTGAAAACCGTTTTAATTGCTCAGCCCAACACTCTACTTTACAAACGATCAAATTCGTTAAAAATAACTTCCTTTATACACTGAATTAGAATATCATTTTATGTATGTGAATTCTGATAGCATTCATGCCCCGGATTAATTGATACATCATTTGTTAAATATAATATTATAATTCATATTTAATATTCCTTGTGTTTATGAAGAGTAGAAATCGCTTGTAAATTTTTAATAAAATTCTACACAAAAAATACAAACTGAACTACATTGAATTTTCATTGTTGGCTCTTTGGTATTTCGCTCTATTATGGTATTCATCATAGTCATAAGTTTTCATTGAGAATAAAACAGGCGTATCCACCATACTTTTGGCGCGAAACCTCGTGTTTTATTCTCTGTTTTTGTTGTTCTATACCAAGTAATACAAACTTTCTATTATATTTGACAAAATCCTAAAGTGGTGTGACAATTAGTACACTGATGAGATAAAATTGTAGCTTTCTGAATTTGTTCTGATTTCAATTACATCTTACCGTTAAATTTTAAGGTACCATAGTAAACTGCATCTAAACTTTATATTCGTTATATCTAATTGATCCGACATGATTTTTATAGCGTTTAACAAGAACTTATTTGATATCCTTCATGTAACTTCCAGATTTTAAGTCAGTTTAGCATTTTTCTATGGTCCGACAAGAGTAGCTTGAATGGCTTTGTTATTTCATGAAATAACGTGCTAGAACCAGCTAAAAATTGTTCGTCTGGCCAGAACCCACAAAGAAGCAAAATGCAATTGGATACGTATACCTCCAAATATAATCCCCCCTCCCTCAAATATAAGCTCATCGCATTTGCTAACTCAAAACTCCTTCCAAGTATAATCCCGCCCGTATATAAACCGCCCAAATATCGACCCATTGTAATTTTTGGAGGTTAAAACTATTTATATATTTTTTAAATTTAAGAGAGGCATACAAGGGCTATACAGGGGTTATACACGAGTTATAAACGAAAACCTATTGATCTAGCAAGGAGAAACAGCTTCATAGACAGATATATATTAAAACTGAGCTAAGTACCTGGTGCCTGGTGTGCTGCTCATTATTGGTTAACACAAATTCTTCTCCGTGTATAAGCCCTACCGTATATGAGCCCCCTCCCGAAATTAGGCCCATCTAGAAAGTGCTTACCGCCAAGTATAACCCCTGGGATTATTCGGAGGTATACGGTATTGATTGCATGTTTCTTTTGGGATCAGATGGCAATCTCTGTATCCTTTTACAGTATTCACTCTTTCTGGTCTGACAGAAGAAGCTTTAATTTTTAGCTAATTGTGTTGCATATTAATTATTCCTTCATTTTAATTTAAGAGAAATGGTTCGCAACGTTCGATTTTGTATGGTTACGTCACGTGCAAATTAAAACAATAACAAATGGCGCATGTGAACCAAAACGTCGCAAGTTGATTGGTTTTTAGTTTAATTTGACACATTGCATTTTCAAACAGCCTCGCGTCCAGTATAAAAACCAAAACAATCCACCTCTAGAGGTGACGCTTTGATTATCAAACGCGTTTACAAATCACGCGAATGGTTCACGTTTGATTGTTTGTCATTTTCACGTAATCTCTTTGCTCCAAACGCGTTTGTTTTGATTGCGAATGGTTCAGGCTATTGGTAAGGAGGTTATATCAACCTCGTTTCCAGGGCTACTTGAAAATAACTTTCCAATGTTAAAATCATATATGACGTCAAATATGTAAGTAAACATCTTCATTCAAACGCGATAATCAATTGAGCAGGACGTTTATTATTGATAGTAAAAAAAAATGTTTTGCTTTAAAAGTGATGGTATCTATATGATGAAACTAAAGAAATCCTTAAAGGTTACGAATATTCTTCAGGTACAATGATCTTAAGTAAGTGGAAACAAAGTAAGATTTCCAAATTGCAAAACAAATTGAAACAAATCAAAGACACACAAATAATTGAAAGACGTAGAAACCATAATAATATTGCGAAAAAGATTCAAGAAACAGAAGATAATATTCTTGGGTTGGAGCAAGATAAAACTGAAGCTGATTCACAAATCCTTTCGATGACAAGTGAATTAGGAGACGCAAAAGATAATGACTTTTGGAAATATATACATCAAAAACACGTTCGAGAGGATATTTTTTACTTACAGGTAAGATATGACTACAATAAGACTTTACTACATTGGTCCAAATTCCTTGATGAGCCTTACACAGTGTGAAATACTTCCGATTACGGTCCCGTATATTCCCGTATACGAACTGTTTATTGCCTTATAAGGCAATACGCAGTCCGTATACGGGAATATACGTGATCGTTTTCGACAGTATTTCCCACTGTGGGGTTACATCCTTGAGGAGATCTCAAAACTTTTAATCTCACAACACAGGAAGTTTAGCTTTTAAAATCAAGAAGTTTCTCTCTTTATAAGTTAGCGTATATCTTGACTTGATTTTAGCAAAAAACACTGAGGGTTAAAACACAGTTTAACCAATATTCAAAAATTAATCCCTATTCGTCAACCTCGTTCCCAAGGCCCTGTTACTCATTATTCATTTATTTATTTTATAGAAAAAACATAAAGATAGCATTACTGGTACTACAGATACACTTTGTAAAATAAAAGAAACTGTACACACAGAACAGCCTCTAACAAAATGGAAACGTATTAAAAAGCTTTTCAAAAATGGTCCAAGTAAAAGAGAAATTTACAACGAAAAGTTTCAGCAACTACTTGATAATATTTCAACAAGCAATGAAGAAACACTAGCATGTATTAATAGTTTAGATGTGTAGCAGAAGAATATTTTGTAAATAGTATATAATTTAAAATTTGAATATATGATAACTTTTTAACGTTTGTGTCTTGTTCCTTGTTAGAATAGCAACCTACGTCAACATCATTCCTAGGGCTTCTTCTCTCTCAAACGTCTTTCCGATTTGAAATTCGAGAGAGAGAGAGAGAAGAAGCCATGCGAACGAGGTTGATGCCTAATACTATACCTAACCCTATTTTAAGAATGTCTTTATACATATCACAACCAAGAGAAATATCCAATTACAGTAGATATGTTTGTCTATGTGCTCAATAGACAGGAAAATATCTAAAACCCTCTGATTTTTCAGCTAAACTTGATTCTTTTACAGAATCAGAAAGAGAATATAAAAATTAAGTCAAAATCAAGGGGGTCTCATGACCATTTCCCTCCGGTCACAGAAAAATCTAGTAACTAGTCACACAATTTGATGCTGATAAAAAAAAACACTACCGTATACCCCCGAATATAGACCCATTGTCTTTTTTGAAGAAGAAAGGCATACACAGGAGTTATACAGGAGTATATATATTGATGACTTTCCATCGTCATCGAATTAAGTTCATAAATAAGGTCAAAACAGCTGTCCTGCGGTCCTGGCGCTCCGAATTTCGCCTGTACAACTTTCGTTATTTACTATATATATTGATCTAGCAAGGAGAAACAGCTTTATGGACGGTTATAAATTAAAACTGAGCTAAGTACAAGGTGTGTGCTTCTTATTGTTTGTTAACGCAAATTATGTTCCGGGAATAAGAGTCAGCAAAAATTAGAAAAATTAGGACAATATGGAAAACGGTGATATTACGAATTAGTACTTGAAAGTTTCAGGAATGGTTATCAGCATGTTAATTTAGTGAATGAAGCAAAAGTTTTTATTATCTGTAGGTATTTCCTAAATGGCGGGTGTTTGAAATTAAACTAAAATAATACCACTAAAATATGAATCTGAAAAAGCAATGAACAAGAAAAAGCATCTTTATAAACTTATTTTAGTTCATTCCCTAATTTTAAATCTGATGAACATGCCCTGAAAATTTGAAGCAAAAAGGATATACTTCCTGAGAAATCGATTTTTTAATTTTCGATATATTGCAAAAAAAACTAGTTTCTCTAAAACAGCTTTTAACCCTATTTGACATAGGGGGGGGGGGGGGGGCCCACTG
>JAUELI010139872.1:0-13115 GCA_031471325.1 Catablema vesicarium
GGCTGATTACAGCTAGGCGGGCCGATTACGGATTAATAGTGCCCTGTAAAGTACGGCATACTGTACTGTGTTGTTATAGGTAAAATGTATTATTATGGGAATTGTCAGCATTTTTTAACCTCTAAATTTTTTATATATTTTTTATTTGTGATAAGATAAATACTAGAAGTTTTTCTGAAATAGATGACATTTATTAATAGATGTTTTCAACGTATGCTTAACAACGAATATAAAACTCTTGCATACCAATTTCTGATTACTCAAACTGTTACCTACTTTTTATTTGATTTTGAATTCAGCACTAAAAATTATAAAAAGCCATTTGTTTGTTCGTTACAAAAAAATTTTCTACGCAATGCTTATTTTTTCATGAAAATTGGCCAGATGTACAGGCTACACTAGTTTTATACAATTAATGGGCTATTTCCAAAATTTTTTGAAAACCTAAAAAAACCCTGTTATTTGAGGTTACCTGGCAATGGCAAAAAAAAATTGAAAATACTTCATACACTTTTTTTCCTTGCTAGGTGAATGGAGTGTTGAAGTACCATAAAATGTAACCCAAAAAGAGCCACCTATTTAATAGAAATGGAAAAACTAGGAAATTCCCTTTTAAGTAGACTGCCACCTTAGAGGTAAACGATTCAAAATATATACTTTTTGAATTCACAGTGAAGTTTAAAGATTGTCTAGTAGGTTGCAGCTATTTTCTTGTAAATCAGCTTTTCTATTCTGTATTTTACATTTGTAATGGAAAAACGTACCTGTATGCAGTGTTATTTTAAATTGTAATTTTATTCCTTCAGATGCAACGTGTCTCCAATTAAATTTGGCAGTGGTCTTTGCAAGTTTGATAGCTAAACATGCTAAAAAATTTGCATCTGCTATTTCTGCGGATTCAGCAACGTTTGAACAAAAGATATATTCTTCCCTATCCACCATTATTTTATAAACATTTGTATGCTGGTCCATCACTTTTTCTGTCATGCGGTAAAAATCATTCAAAATATCAATGATTTGTTGTGGATCAAAATAGTCGAGAAGGTTTGTGAAATTATGAATTTTAAAGATCATTAAAGTTGCCAAAGGAATATCATAAGGAACAATAGGATTTCCTTCGAGCAATTCATTTGCTAATGGTTTAGGAATACACCTGTACAGTAATTCATTTGATTTGACTTTTTCTTTTTTGAACATCTCAGTTCTTTCTTTCACTGATTTGTCTAATGTTTTGCTATATTTTTCCATCATGTCAATCATATTATCTAGAATATCGACACCTTCTCCTCGAATAGTTTTTATAAGTGGTTTCATTTCTTTAAATAAAGGCCGATCTTCAGCCTCTTCACTCCAACATTTTTTCATGAGATTTATTAGTTTTGGATCTAAACCTGTTTGCAATGTAACATGTGGTCGAAATGGTGGTATGCATCGTTTTTTAACGTAATGAATAATATCACTTGGTCTCATGTCATCAAATGCTGCGAATGGACTTTGTCTGTTAATAACTTCTGACATGATGATACCAAAGCTGTAAACATCTCCAGCTCTGGAAATTTTATGTGGAAAACTTATATTTTCTGGTGCGGTCCATAGAAGTTGTTCATATCGAGCTTGTGTGTCAATTTGCACGGGAATCTCCTTTATATTTTTAATTTCCTTAAACTCTCTTAATCCAAAGTCAGATATTTCCAATACCCATCGATGATTCACTAAACAATTTCTCGATGTTAAATGTCCATGAACTTTTACACGACTATCATGTATAGCAATCATACCGTTTAAAATATCCCATATAAATGAATGCTTAAATACCCAATCCAACCGAATCTCATCATTATTCAACACATCATACAAACTTCCCTTTTTACAAAATCCTTGTACAATACATATATTAGGAGATTGAACAGTAATGCCAATGAATTGGTTGATATTTTGATGATTTAAGTCTCTTAATGTTTTCACTTCAATCATAATTTCTCGATTCATAAGTACAACTTTCTTTGCTAATTTTTTTAACATTACTTTTTTACTGTTATAATATACTCTACATGTTTTTGTGCCAGTAACAGTGTGTACTGTTGATTTTTCGTTTAATATATGTTCTCTAGTTTTCTTTGACGAAAGTAAAGCATTGACTTTGATAGCGTCAAAACTTATGATGGATATTTTGTTTCCAATATCGTTCTCATACTTCTGTGCTTTGTACATCTGATACACCAATAATAGTAGTAATAACGCACATGGTATTGAAATAGCAACTATCATCGTTGTTTTGCTCGCTATTGGGCATTTTCCATCGAAACCACATTCAGGTATATCCTTAGGTATTTCATAGGAACCACCTAACCACAAAATATTCTCATTTACCCAATGTCCATCATAAATAACTTGCGAATAATTCGAAAGTATGTTCTTAATTTTCAGTTGAGGAGTTCGGGCGCCATTAATACCAATGTTAATTTGACCTGTTATACCTAAATCAAGAAAAACAGCTTTTGAAATAACTATATTAAAATCCACAAAATGCTTACTCT
This sequence comes from Catablema vesicarium, assembly GCA_031471325.1. Taxonomy (NCBI): domain Eukaryota; kingdom Metazoa; phylum Cnidaria; class Hydrozoa; order Anthoathecata; family Pandeidae; genus Catablema; species Catablema vesicarium. Next base: position 2,538 of record JAUELI010139872.1, read on the forward strand.
GGTAAATGACTGTCTTGTTTGTGTGAAATCTTTTATGTACTTTTATACTTCCTTTTATACAACAAAACCTTATCTTTGTGGTTCAACAATTAGATATACTATTCAATTTAAAACTATAACCTAATGCTTTCCTGCGATTATTCAATCCCTTTCACCCCTTTCTTTCAGAAAAATTCCCTTTGTTTTGACAATGACAATGACTTTCCATCATCATCGAATTTAGTTCATCAGGTTTGCGCAGCTGATGAGACCAAATGAGGTCAAAACAGCTGTCCTGCGCTCCTGATGAACTTCGCTCCGAAGTTCGCCTGTACACTGACTTAACTTTCGTTATTTATATATATATATATATATATATATATAATGGCTTGACTATAGTTCATTACTTCTGGAATATGTGATTTATGTAAGAAATGAGTTTGGTAATAAATGGTTAATGGCGTAACTTACCATTGAACGTTCCCTGTTTTATGTATTTTGTTATAAACTCTGTATTAAGAACTAATTGGTGAATAGTGTCATTCAATGCAGTGTCGTTTGAACTTGTTTGATTTAAAAATCTGGTTATATTTAGTCCTGTAGTTCCATTTAATGATGAAGTACCATTTAATGATGGAGTATCATTTAATTTAATTTTATATTCTTTAATATCATTTGATATTTTTTTCAAAGTTTGCATGTAAACTAGAATGGCGTCATATATGTATGATGCTGATTGATATAAATTGGTCATGTGGTCCTAAAAAAAAACAGATATTAGTTTTAAAACTTATCCACTGTCAAAAGATGTCCACTCTCTTCTTCTGTATAGAAGTTTTGTTATAAGGCTTGTGACCTTTCTTAAAACAACTGTACGCAATATGATAGAGATTTTCTTATAATAGAGAGTCCAATGAATTCTAGTGCAACAGATCACCAACATTTTTTTATAATAAGTTGTGCTTTTCAAGAAAATATCAGCTCTGCATGTGTTTTAAAATTTCACTTGTCCCTTAATAAATTTGATGTTATATTTATAAGTACTAGAATATGACAAATTAAGACCATCTTGAAAAGGTTCAAGTTGCTTCTATGACTTTCCCACCGTCAGAACCAATATCGCGTTTCTGAGAGCTTACCCAGTGGGCAAATACCTGCTCAAAATCAGCAAAATATCGAATGAACGTTGCTTTAACGTTATTTTGCTGACTTTGAAAATGTATTTGCCCACTGGGTAGTATCTTCGAGTGAACAAGTGAACACTTCCTATGCTATAGTCCAGAAAGGGGTGTTGATGACTCTTTATTTACCAACATGGGTTAGAAAAAATATGAGAGCCCTCGAATGAGTGCTTCCTTCAAACTTCAAAAAATACGATATCTGAGCCAATTTGTAATTTGAAGTAGAAAAAATAAATATTTATACTTACTGCATCTTCAAATGGATTTTCCGTATCGAACTTATCGAAAAATGATGTTTTTATCTTTTGAAGAAAATTTAAAAAACTTTGAGTTTCAAAACCCATTCTAGCTCCAATATCAATGAGTCCTGTTGTAATCCCTTCAACTTCTCCAGTTTTATGAATAATTTCCTCTAGTGTTAATGCATCAACATCTATAGTTATATATTGATACATCTTGCTACTGTGTATTCCTTCAGAATAGCTTGCAGATAGTATATTTGACAACATTTCTGTAGGACACAACAACAGAACAACTATAAGAGAGAAATGTTCCTTATTAATTAATGATGAATGAATCAAAAACCTTCTCATATAACACTTCCCCTTTGAATAATTAACATTCCAGTATTAATATCCGCTAGGGGAGGTCAGGGTGCGAAAAATACTCTAAATAGCAAATGTGGTTGAGAGATTTTTCAGCCTGAATCTATGCTCAAACTCCACCACCATGCTTATTTTTTGAAAAGATGTATATATTCTAAGAAAGCTTCACTTTGCAAGACGGTTGGCACTTGATTTTCATTTCAAGCAAAAGGTGTTCTGATGAATTCATGAACATTATGATAACTTACTTCTTACTGAATTTTTCACATCATCCAGCATTTTCGTGATACTACCATATCCTTCTGCTGCAAATATTCGAACAGTGAATCCTCTATTTTCCAAACTTTTTTGTATCTCGTTTTTCGTGTTCGTCATTGGTGTAGAAAAAATTATACCTAGTAATTTCCACTTGTATTTTAATGCCATAACTGCTAGTTTATTTGCGATTGGTATATTGTGTCCTCGAGCGAATGGTTTTGTCCTTAGAAAATAAGGAAATATATCATAATTTGAATCAATATCGGTACAACTATATGATATGAGTAAACGCCGTCTATAGGCTGCTGTTCTCATAGCTGATTTACAATTTCCACATCCTGGACCAATTATTGCTGTCACTCCTTCCTTATATATAAAATCTGACGTTTTACCAGCAATTTGTATTGCATTACAGTATGTCGATTGAATATGATATGAAATATTTAATCCTGGAATTTCGTTTTCTTTGAAAGCTAAATCAATTGTTTTCCTGTAGACAAATTTTTCATATATATTGTTATCAGAAGAAAGGATTCCAATCGTAATATTATCGCATTGGATTAAAGATGTTAGTATAAGCTGCAGTAGAAGAATCATAATTAGTTTCATCTTTAATCAAATTTCATTTTTACTTCTTTGCTTCACTGCCCGTTCTTTATTAATTTTATATGTATTTTGACATTTTTTCCCATAGCAACATAATTTATTTTTTTGAATTGTTAACGTTTTTAGTTGAATTGGAAACTGTCTCGATTCGTTCAAGCTGTTCATATAAAATGTGACAATTTTATTAATAGTATAAATTATAAATAACAAATAATTGAAAATTTTCCCACATCAAGAAAAAAATCAACTACAAAAATAATATAAATATTTATACGTACTAAAAATGATGACAGTCTTACTTTTCGTCTTACTTTTCGTTATTTACTCACAACGAAAACTAAACTTCGTTTGACCATCATTCTCACCAATATTAATTATTCCCGCAGAAATATACTCGCCACGTTTTATTGTGTTCGTATAAGCGAAAATTAAAGGAGGAATTCCCCAGGTTTTCTCGCTTTGAGAGGTTTTTTTTATATTTAGTATTTTCAGTAATTGCCAAGTGGGCAGTGAACAAAAACCTGTTCAAAGTTTGCAAAATAACCTAACTGTTTTAAGGTTATTTTGCGGACTCTGAACATGTTTTTGTTTACTGGAGGGTAGTAACATCATCTGTAATGCGTTCTGTGAATTCAAAGATGAGTTAGATTCTGTCATTAATCCATATAAGAATTTTGCGCTCTTAAGTTTGAACTGGATGGAAAGAAAGGGATACAAAATACAGCAACATAGCTAAAAAATATGTTCGAATATATTATCAGAACACAGAATTCGCCTATTGTAAAACCGGCCTCACAATTTTTGATTTTGGCCGATTTAAACTTGCAAAGAATCTATATTTTATTTTAGTTATCACAGTTAAAAGTTGAGCAAGGAAGTCGTTCAGAATTACCTGCGTTCATACAACATGTTGATGGTACGTAATAAAGGTTTAATATGAAATGTGGAGGAGAGTTTTTCTGTGTTGAAACATTACTCCTCCACAAGAACTTATTAACTCTTCCCAGTGGGCAAATACCTGCTCAAAGTCAGCAAAATAACGAACGTTGCTCTAACGTTATTTTGCTGACTTTGAACAGGTATTTGCCCACTGGGTTATATTAAGCCGTTGAGTACTATATCAAAAAGTAGTTGAGAAGGGTTTTTAACAAACGATGAGATAGGAGCCCTCATGTTTCGACAACTCTTAACCACACAAACATTATATATAGACCTTTTTGCTGAATTAGCAAAAACGAAATCAAATGCGAAAATATAACTACAGGAAGTAGTTGTAGTTTTTTAACCGGGCTTTTCGAACCTGGACGAAAATTACGATTTTTTGAAGAAAGAAATTTGGCCTCTCCATCAATGATATATCTCAACACCTATACGGATGTACATAACATACAACAAAGAACTTAAACAGTGGTATAGGAGACTGCTAGCAACTTATTTCCCAATCTATGTACTACATAACAAGATAGTTCATTTACATATATAGTTTCGTTGTTTTAGAACCAAAGACAATTGTTAAATTAAAAGATAAATTAAAACTGGCAGTTGAACGAATAAAAGAATTGGCAGCCGAAAGATCTCGATTCATAAATGTTGGTAACAAAATGCGTTCTGAAATATCTCATTTGAAAGGTAAGGCAACAGATTTTGTTTCAACGAAATCACCCAAAAACTGAAATCTTTGCTAAAGAGAGAGACTACTTAATACCGGATTTCATATCACTTGGAACCCTTAGTTCTGTGTCCCTGAAACAGGCGAAAAACTGATTGATATGAAAACGGGATGAAAACCATGACTCTTCCGAAGGTAGGATTAACCCGGTACCCTCAAATTCGAACGTGCTTGATTTAAACTACTCGAACTAATCATTCCATTATTCTTTTTTTCATTGGGATTTTATAAATTAGGTTTGAAATTTTTCGAGCAGACCAACGGTGTGTTACTATGAAAGTTTGAGGAAATTGAATTTAAGTTCTATTTTGATCCTGTTATTATTCCTTCTGGAAATATTGTTGATATTTGTTAAACATTAAACTTTAGTTTTGTCTTCAATTTCTATGTTAGGGAAATACGAATCCTCCACAGAATCTGATGTCTTTCAAGATCTGCAACCTAAATCTCATACAGCATCGGATGTCCGTCAGTATAAAAATATAATTCAATCGAAACTTGATCGTTTGGGACGTGCTCAAGAATCTCCTACTGTCGAGAATTTGAAAGAAAATATGACGAAATTATCAGCTGTTGACATGGCAATTAATGATACGGATATTGATGACCTCAGTATGTTTATAACACTGTTGTTTTGTTATTTTGAAGCCACGCCAATCATATAATTTTGCCAGTAATTGAATAATTCTTCATTTTATACTGAGAAAAATAACACGAACTTAAAAAATCTAACATCCTTTACGCAAGGCTCCCAGCCAACCGAGAGGTGGTTCAAGTTACTGGTTGGTACTCTGCTCTGGTTGATAGTTTGTTATAGATTTATATAAGTTTTTAAATCAATCAGACAATAAAACAATTGCCACAGGACACACCCAGTGGGCAAAAACCTGTTCAAAGTCAGCAAAATAACCTTACAACTACGTTTGATCAAGCGTTGTTCTAATGTTATTTGGAGGACTTTGAACAGGTTTTTTCCCACTGGGAAGCCTATTAATTAACGTTATATATTACGTAAATTATTAAATGCTTTATGAAATAGTTTTGGTAGAGTTTATTCGTTAATAACCAAATGTTTTGTTTCTTCAAAATACTTAAAAACCGCATTGGAAATTATTTCGTTATGGTTTTTTTGTGTTGTCATGGTAAATGGTAACAGCCAAAATTGTTTCAAATTTGGTGGTCATAATAAAATCTTTACTTTCCAGGTACGACTAAAGAAATTTCAGATCATGGAACGATAGAATATATGGATTTGAAACAATCAATTCCTATAACGTCATCTGATCATTCTTCCATAAAAGAAATCTGGAAACTACTGGATAACGAAGACCTCTTGTCGACCCCAGGGGATACAAACGTTGATAGTGGGGAAGATTGGGGAATTGCGGTTGTTGGGAAGCCTGTTGTAAATAGTGAGCGACAACCAAAGAAAAAGTATCAGCAGACGACTAAACAATCGACGAAAGTAAAACACGGACCAAGAAACTATAATATGAAATAATAATAATAATGATTTAAACCAACTTTTTATTCATCTTTTGATATATGATATTCAAATTAGCGTTGCCTCGGAATCAATTGCCAATAGGTTTTTTAGAATGTCAACAAACAAATCTCTAATATGTTGTGAACGAAAAATGTTCACATAGGTAAACCGTGAAAATAATCTCCAACCAAACTCGCCGTGGGTTGTATCTTTGCTTTAGTCTTGCTAAAAAAACTCGGAAATTTGAATCCACTTAAAATAGAGAGGTACTAAACTCTTTAACCCTTGAAACTTAGAAAAGTGTCAATTAACTGACCTTTAAAATATTAATTGGTTTGATTATTTTTACGAATTTTGGAATTTGTAATTATTGACTATATATTGTGAATACTTTTATTTTAAAAACTATCTATAAATTTAACCTTCGATATTTTTTCTGTTTCGAAAACATCAGGTGCCATAAGTTGTATATGGTCCTTTTGAAACCAACAAGAAACCGCGGTCGGTTTGAAAAATCACACAACACATAAATCGAACATCAAGATTCCGAGGACTGATGACTATGACCATGACTTTATGTTTACATATCGAAACCACGCTCAAATGTATTTCAATAAAATGGTGTTTGCATTACTCTCATTTCAATGGATTTCATTTAAATTTTCTTATATTATAAATAATAAATTTATGCATAGTTAATTAGTTAAGTTCTCTGTGAAGAAAAATTTGTCGTTCAAAATCTAACTGACATGCATTTACACGATTTCATTTTATGGAGTGTTACATGAAGTAACAGCTAGACGCTGGCTAACTATTAAAAACAAGTTTTGCTGTATTTTTTTCGTCACTTCGAGTAGATATAACGGTTTTAAGCTCTATAATATCTAAAGAATTTAATTGAAAATTATTCATCAACATAGACTTGCAGTCCATGTAAACATGTTCGTGCTTTGCAACACAACTGTTACTTCTCGCGCTTTGCGCTCGAATTCTTTGAACGACTATGTTATAGTCTATCATCAACAGAGAACTCTTTATTTTTATACCTCGATTTGTTTGACTCATTTACGTTTATTTATGTAAACTTTACCTCGCTTGCAATGCGCCATTTTTAAAAATCTTCAAATATACCATTACGTCATTTTCGCCAAAAGTTGCCGCAGATAGCGTTCCGTTCCAACCAATCACAACCTCAGTCGGGTGTGATTTAACAAGAAACCCCTGGTTTTGAAAAATCACACATTTAGTAGTAGTGAACATTTTGAATGACTAAACTAAAAATATTTGCAAGGAAACTACCGTATACCTCCGAATATAAGCCCCTCCCCGTATATAAGCCCCCCTTAATGATAAACCCATTGTATTTTTTCACTGAGCAGATTACATAATCAGAAATAATTTGCATAGCAAATGTAGGTTTACTTAAAATCAAGTTGTTCAATAAAAAAGTATTTGATGAAATCCGGGCTCAAGTAACGTATGTATTAAATGTATTGTTTGTAATAAATTTTCTTTGTTGTTATATAAGTTATTGCGCATAATAATTATTATCTCTGTGAAGAAAAATGTGAAATTATGAGGCTGAGAAAAATGTAAACAAACAGAGTAATTTTTGTTGCAACGAATATAAGCATGAGCATGAATCAATATTTTAAACTTTACACTATATTCCTACCTTGAAATGTATTGAGTTTTTATGTAAAATATAGTATATGCAAAGTTAGATACGCCGAATTAATATTGGCGTTTACCATCGCTTGCAACGCGCCATTTTTAAATATACCATTACGTCATTTTTTCCAAAAGTTGCCGACAGATAGACAGAGTTCCGTTCTGTCTTTACTTACCTTGCTCTTATTCGAACGTGTACTTTTAAAAACTTTGAATACAAATAAAAAACGACTGTTTTTCATCCTTTATTAGTGTAGTCCCAAAATTAGTCCATCAGATTTGAGCGAAAACCTCAAAAAAATTCATAACCAGCTGAAAATTTCAAGAAATGTTCCAAACCATATTACTTTTAACATACTAAAACCCCACCGACCCCCAAGGGGTGGAACTTGTGATTTTGAGGCAAGAAAAACATTTTTATTAAAGCCAAAGGATTCCCTATTAGTATGAGAACATACTATTTTAAAATTTACTTTATGGAAAACCATTTACACCACGTGAAAGATCTCAAAACCTATAATGAAGAACATTTAAGGCGGTTATAGTGATTTCTAAGCCGAAATGCTGATTTTTTAACCGTTTCTAGCTGGTTTTGAAGATTTTTGACCCAAAACTCCAACTCCGATGTTAAAAAATCGATATTTCCTATTAGAAATCACTATAACCGCCTTAAATGTTCTTTATATTGTTTTTTGAGATCTTTCACGTGGTGTACATGGTTTTTCATGAAACAAATTTTAAAACTTGATGTTTTCGTACTAATAGGAAATCCTTGGATGGATAAAAAAAATCCCCTTGCTCCAAAATCACAAGTTCCACCCCTTGGGGGTTGGTGGGGTTTTAGTATGTTTAAAAGTAATATGATTAGGAACATTCCCTGAAAGTTTTAGCTGGTTACGAATTTTTTTGAGGTCCCGGCTATTTTGGTCCAAATCTGATGGACTAAATGGTGCAGTAGAAGTCTTGTAAAAACATGGAAATATTTTTTCAATAATCAATAAATTAAAACCTCCAGCCTGGAGTCCAGGGATTTTGGCCCAAGGGTAAAAAATATAGTATATATTTTCCCTACTACTTTATTTTGCCCTATATTTTGCGTCTATTTTTCTTTATATTTAGTTGAGTTCAGGTGAAAGTATAATTTACCTAACATTTGCTGGTGTTTTTACTAAAATCGTCTGGTTTTACTGGCTCCAATTGACATCAGCAAAACCTTTTTTATTCTACCATGTTGTTGATTCTACCATGTTGAATTACCTTAAGTGGATTAATTTTCGCGAGTACTTATTTTCGCGAGGTCAAAAAAAGTACGTTTCGCTGAGTCATTTTGGAATCTTTCGCGGGTACTTCTAAAAAGTTCGCAAGGATTTATTTTTGCAAATCGGTAATTTTTAAAAAATTTGCGAGTACTTATTTTCGCGTTTGATGATGTTCAAAATTTTCACGGATACTTATTTTCGCGAATTCAGGTCAAATTCTTGAAAATTAATCCTCGCGAAAATTATTCCACTTAAGGTAGTGTAACCAAAATTTCCTCCTTACCGAGTGTTCAGTGGCTATAGGTGTTCAGTGGCTAAGGGTGTCGTGGGTTCAGTAGCTAAGGGTGTCATGTATTCAGTGGCTAAGGGTGTCGTGCAAAGAATTCAAGGGTCAACATCCTAATCCAAAAAATAAAAATGAATTTCTATTTTCCTAATGAAATGATAATTCAGAATTGTTTAAGATATGTCACTACTGAACGAAAGAAAACTATATTTATAATTTTCTGCATGTAGTTAATGACAGGTATTTTTGCCTTAAAATGTTACTATTCTATATAAAAAGCGCCATGATAACTTTTTTTGCGTTTTCGAAATTAATCCTTTCCTAATGTAAAATTTGTAGAAGAACATCCTCAACGAAAATTTATTTTCGATAATGACGCAATTGTTTATCTAAAAGACGTCACAGGCCCCAATAAAACAAAATTGGGTTTCGCTGGGTGGGTAATATCTATAGGAAAGTAAAAATAGTTGATTTGAGTGTGAATTAGGCGGTCCACGTAAATCCATGCCCGTATTGGCCTTATTATCAACTTTTAAAGGTGCCAATTCGGCAGTTTTCTCCTAATTTTATGATGTCATAAACAAATTATTTATTTATTTAATTGGATCCCACGAAATCTTTTTTCCCTCCATTAATTTTTTTTTTTTTTGCCACCATCCAAAATAAATACATAATTTTACAGTAATGTTCACAATAAAAATATCTTCACTTGTACTCAATTATAAATAAATACCGCAAAAATATGAATAGAAAAGGCGAATTTTAACACTGTTTTATTTTCCCCTAATCTTCACCGTCCAGCAACAATTTCTTTGTACTTGGTTTTGTATTGTCTCTGTCATCCTTACTGTAGCTTTGGCAAGGATTCGTGTACCTTAAGAACTAGATTCTTTGTTCTTTTTCACTCTTTTTGCTTTCTTTTTTTCCGAAGATTCACTAAGTTGAATCTACACATTTTCTTTGAAAATACGGAATTCACAAAAATAAATTTCTGCGTTTTCTTTGGAATGGGATTTATTTCAATGAAAGTTGATTCTGTGGTTTTTTCTTGGTTGAATTCTCGTTTCTTTTGTAGGACGGTTGGCGAGTTTTTAAGTTTTTGAAAATTGATAATTCGCGAAATTACAAAACCCTAGAAAATGATTTTTTTTTGCCCGTGGCAAAATTAAAAACAAACGGACGACGTTTACGGCTCAAAAAGTTGGAATAAATAAAGTGGTAATTCTTTTGATAAATTTGTAGTCATATAAATTCAATACTGAAGGGTCTGTGCTACCTTTAAGATAGTTAGTTAGTAAGAAAAATGCTAAAAAAGAAGTAAAAGATACACAAGATTTCGTCATGCATTAATTAATTTTGAAGAAGAAGAAAAGATAGTAGAAAATATCAAAATAATAAATTCCGCAATATCAAAACGAAATACAAAGGCAAAGCAAGCAGGACCTGGTAACCTATTTTTGTAATACCTTAAGGGAATTAATTTTCGCGGGAATTAAATTTCGCGAGTTTCGCGAAATATATCAGAATTCGCGAAATTAAGTTCTCGCGAAAATTATTGAAACATACCAATTCGCGAAA
>JAUELI010139982.1:0-13099 GCA_031471325.1 Catablema vesicarium
AGAGATTGTTTGGTTTACCAATCCTGTCTCCTTCCTTCCATCCGTAACGAATTCTTGCAGATTTTTCTTTTTCGCACAAAATGAAAATAAAGCTATTACGTCATTTTAAACCAATAAAATTAGGTTTTCGCGCTGTGAAGTCTCACACTACGTATCCCCGGTGAATAATTTCAAAACAATAGAAACAATATGGCGCATTGCTAGCGATAATGTTCACACAGTGTGACTTCGAAATAAAACCCAGATAAGACAAACAAATTGAGGTATAAAAATAAAGAGATCTCTGTGGAATAATTTCCATTTAAATTCTTTAGATTATAGAGCTATATATTAGTGGGGTTTTTACTGAAACTGTTAAAAAATTGTTTGACAATTTATAATCAATGTTGATAACTTCGTTACCATGGTAACTACCCTTGTTCTATTTACAAAAAACCGATGCCATTCGAACGCCAGATAAATGTTAGGGAATGTAACAACATTTGATGGCCACAGCATTCATATTAAAAAAGAAAAAGAAAAACGGGTTCTCGGTACTTCCACTGTAATCAATATAAGAATTTCCAACCTTTGGAAGGCTAAATTCTTTTTCGATACAAGTCAGTAACTTACATGATTTTATTCGACTTTTTGTACCCTTTGGATAAATCAGTATCATCATGCCTTCAATTCCAGGGGGTATTCCAATTATAAGGGAATACACATTCCGTATACGGGAATATACGGGACCGTATTCGGTAGTATTTCACACTGTGGATATATTAACCTCAAAAATAGCACTGTTTTGAAAACTACCTACTACAAGCAGCTTACAAAACCAAAACCAAAATCATTCTATGTTTTTTGGAATAACATGTTTGAAATATATTTACATATCCCTAGAAGATTCAGAGGTTAAGTTTCGATTAGCTGATTTTCAAATATATTTAATGGTAATCCAACAATTCCGATAATGAGTACTATTCTCAAACTCAGCATGATTTTTTTCAAACATGACAAACAAAACCCAACCAAGTGTGAAGTGTTCAATGAAAAAAACAGATTTGCAAAAATGCACTAATTCTGATTGCGCAAACAAAGTAAGTACATTTGTTTTTCTTCCGTTGGCCATTTTTATTTACTTTTGGTTACAAAACTAACAAAAAATATTATTTAATATTCTGCATACTTTTCAAATTATTATAAGCTTGGTGTAACCTTAGCACAAAAAATAAACAATTTTTGTTTTCAGTTGGCTCAGCATAATCCTAATGAACTTCGTTGGCAATTTCGGATGGCTAAAAGAACCATATTGATGTGGCAGTCCTTATGGTCAAATAACTTCTGACCCGACTACATAATAATAGTACCCACCCCCAACAAACAAAACAAACAAAACAAAAAATAGTTATTGTTTTTTAATCGGAATATATAGTCAGTATAAGTTTGGTGTTGAAAGAAAGATAAGACGGAATAACGTTATTTTGACGTTTATGACGTTATTTTGACGTTAAAAACGTCATGTGCCAACAGGGTTTGTCATACATATCGGTAATGAAAATAGACTTGAAACTTTCAAATTTGCCAAGAAAGGTAAACAGGAACATTCTAAATCAACTATACCTAACTATTTTGTTATACAACAGATTTATTTTCAATAGGTTGATATGGATTCCAACCTTATCAATGCAATTAAAGTTGACCTTTATGGTCTGAGTAGCATCTTTTTTTACTGTAAATGGATTATATTTTTACTCGTGTAGAACAAAGAATAAATAAATTTAATTATTAAACAAAGTAGGTCGATCTCACTACATTTACGAAGGGTTATTGTATTTTATAAATCAATTCATTTGTTCTCATTTAGTTTTTCATCCAATATGGCAGCTTTGCAATGGTTGCTTCGGATAGCTTACACACTGGATGCAATGCATATGGTGATGTCTATTTACTTCCTTGAAGATGATATACAGGCCAGACAACCTATCATTTATCATGATTTTTTTGCAAAAGATTATGCAGAAACTGGTAAACGTCTTTTAAAAATGACTCTCCCACATCTTAAATTATAATCTTTCTGCTTGAAGTTTTTTCATCATAATTGTACCTAATTCTTCGAACAGTCTGGTTGTGGCTTAAAGATTTCTAGATCATAATTGAGTTATATTAGATAAAACCATTTTAGAATGGTTGCGTAGTAAGTCCAGGACTTACGTTTGCAAGCAAAATCAAAGTGACTTTCGACTTCCAAACCCTGGGTACAAGTTGCGCCGACTCTTAAAACCAAAAAGAAGATAAACTGAAGTGGAAAAAATTCTCCTGCAATAGGAACACATGTATAGGTCGTAGGAATATGCATCACACCCGAAGCAAATCGATCACAATTTATGATCCGCCATTGTACTTGTATGTGCAACGGAAAGCAAGAGACTTTTTGAGAAAGTGGGAATAGGCAACGAGATCAAGGCAAAGATCTACATGAATAAGCACATGAGCAGTAGCGTAAGAATAGAAAACGGATGACAAACCCACGGAAATACAGATTCATATAGTCCAAAATGAATGTCAAATAAACCAAGTCGGGCCATTGGGAGAGAAAACAAAACCAGAACTGAGAAAAACCCCGAATCGGTTAACAAACATATTCACATGTATGTCAAAATTGAGACTGACCACATCTTACAGAGAGAAAGCCCAGGGAACAAGTTTCCCCTACGCACATCAAAGGCAAATAGACCAGCTTGTTTCTAGAAATTACTTGAAAAAGTTGAAAGCTTACTGTTTTTTAATATTTTACGGAAGAAACGTGATTTGGCTTAAATTCTCGAAAGCTTTCACCCGCAAAATTGTTTTATAGGCAATCTTACCCTTGTTAGCAATATATTCTCCAGTGCTTAAATAATCATTGTACAAAACTAATTTTACCAAATATGATATTAATATAATCTTAATTCATCTCCATTAAAGTATAATAAATTACAAATACAGTTACATTGTGGAATACTACCGAATACGGTCCCGTCGGTAGTATTTCACGCTCTGAGAAAAGTTCATATAAGGTATAAGAAGATATAAAGGCACAGGATGAACTGAATTTAAAGAAGGGCTTGTCTCTGTGAACCAATAACTTTTTTTTCATTTGGGATATACGCCTATTTCGCCTAACAAGCTGCCATTATGTTTTACCACGTTTTACCCCCTATTGCTTCTGTTGGTGAGAATTATTAATCTTTAATTTCATAACCTCTTACTTTCAAATGTCATGCAGTGTTTTCGTGATAGGTTTCGACTTCTTTTGAATGCTCAAAAAATAAGTAAAATTGAAAATTGCACTGATTTAATTTTCTTAATGATTTGTATTGTTACATTGCAGTTTCTGCATAATAATCAAATGCGTTGATAGACTCCATCTTCAAACTCGCCGAATAAATTACGGCATGGTAAACATTGATCTCGTAAGTATTTATTTTCAAGGTATTTCATTTTCTAGGTTTCAGACGATCCGACATATTTTCACAATCAAACGGAGATTTCAATGTTGGTCAAGACTGGTGTGGATTTACTTCAACAGAATCAAATGGAGTTGTTACTGCAACTGTTAAAACGGAAAATTGTCGGCCACCATCACTTAAATCTGTTTTGGATTCACAATTTCAAGGGGATGACCTGAGCAAGATAACCAAGACATTCTTTGATGGTGAAAACTTTGAGGTGCGATTCTTTTCACAGTATAAATCTCACTATTTGATACATTGCATCATCCAATTCTAATTTGTAAAGAGTATGCAAGTTATGCATTCGAAAAGTCTGCCATTATTCCTCCAGTACCTTTCTAACTTCTACTTATTTTTTATTTTTCTGATCATTCTAGAATGTTCTTAAACAATAGCATCCTCTAGTTACCATATATTTTCTAACAAATGTATACTACAATAACAAATATGTAAAACGGCACATCTTACAACGTTTCTTTCATTCCCCTCTCAACACCCCTGTGAAACTGGATAATCTTTCCCGATCCAAACGACGGTGAATAAGTGTCATGTGCTGTACTGGTATTCCATGCCACTTAAAAATCATAACAGTGCATATCCGATTTTATAATACTGATAATAATCTTTTATTGTCTTTAGGTACACAGCATCATTGCAGTGAAAGCAAGTAAACTAGTAACATTAAAAACAAAAGCAAGAACGTTTATCCGTCTATTTGCTTATCTTAAAGTTGGTGGTTTCGAAGGAGAAGATACTGTTTGTGAATTTTCATGGAAGACTACTGAACCGATGAGTTTAACTAATCTTGAAGTTAAATTAACTGGATCATCACATCTTGGAGATTATAAAGCAACCGTGAGTTTTGTTTTCTACCGATTCAGATCAATCAGAATCTTTACCCTTCGCTTTCACGTTTCACATGCCCTTATAAAGCCCGTATAGCACCGTATTTGGACTGGTCAGTCCACATACGGTACTACACGGGCTTTATAAGGGCATGGATACGCAATGATTTGGCGCAGTGTTTGTTTCACGTCATAACCTTGAAGTTGGTTAATATGACGGGGAAGGTATCCTTTACATTAAAAAACGTCTAATTGAAAAGGCGATAGTAAATTTGCAACAACAAAGTGATTGATTATGAGCTTTGTTTGTTTGTTATGATTATTTTAATGGTAAATTTACCCCATGTAAAAAATCGGTACACATGTTAACAATGTTTACAGATAACATTTCGGCATTTTCATTTGAAGAGTCTGATAGCAGTATATAAGACATTTTGAGTGAGTGAAAGTTGCATTAATTATTAAATTCATTTAATATGGAAATTTAGACTAGTGAGAACACGCTTGCAAAAAAAATGGCTTATCCATGTCCTTATACGGGCTTATAAGAGCATGGATACGCAACGATTTTTCGCAGTGAGAGTTGCAACTAGAAAAACATATCAAATTTTATTACATTTCCAAGTTCGAGGTTTCTATATTAGGTTAATTTCCTATTGTGTTGAAAAACAATGCAAATAAATCTTAATTGGAAAATATTTTAGACTGAAATCTACAAACCATTGGATAATTCTTTATTTGAAATCAAAAAACTCGACACTGGTAGTGCAACTGTGACGCTGTTTAATATTGCAACCAAATTTACCATTTACCCACCATGTAAGTTGATCTGTCCTCTATTTACCCTGGGCAGACCTTTTAGTAGACCTTCTGTTTTCTCCACTATGCATTAGTATTGGTATTTCTTTTCACATCTTGGTAACAATGCAGAGACAAGAAAAAACACTAGTTTTTGTAGAAATTAGTATTCCGCCTGGTTGTATAGTACACTATGCATGAGTTTTTATATTTTAATCGTACAGGTAATTATTTCCTGGTATTCCTTTCAACTGGATACCACAGTACCTCACCAATCTGTAAGTAACTCCATTCTCGTTAACTCAGCCAGGTGTCTTTGGGTAAAAAGGAAAGAAGGCTTAATTTTAAAGCATGAAGAACCAAAATTATATTATATTTTCTAGCGATGGCGAGAGAACAAGATAATTTTAATTATGGTAAACTTGGCACCTGGACCTGGCGAGACGTTAAAGGTTTCGGAGCTTTCAATGTTGACGATGAGTTTCAAATTATCCTAGAAACAGGATCCAAAGACAGTCATACAAAACCATTTGGTTTTGCTGGTATCACAGGAAAATTTATCATGACTAGGTATGGGATCCACAGTGCGAAATACTACCGAGTACGGTCCCGTATATTCCCGTATACGGACTATGTATTGCCTTATAAGGCAATACGCAGTCCATATACGGGAATATACGGGACCGTTTTGGGCAGTATTTCACGCTGTGATGATCCCATATTGTCTGATTAGTAGAATTTCTTATTGTCGAACACTCCTTTACAATATTATAGAAATAATTTGTTTCATAATTCATAATGTTTCATAACCAACTTTTCATAAGGTTTACTTCATTATGGTGCTTATAGTTATAGTTATAGTTAGTTGAGAGGAAAATGTTGCAGTGATAAATTGTCTGAAAGGTTTGATGGTTTATTGTTGTAGATATAACATATAATTTAATAAGAATTATGTAATGAAATTGCTTTTCGCAGTATCTATTAAAAAATATTGTATTTTAAGTTCTGGCGGTTGGATGTCGATTATTGTTCAAAGTTAAAACAATTTGCATTGTTATTATAATTTTATTGCATATTTCAAATAAACGATCTTCTAACTTATTACCTTGTAACAGGAAATCTGCTCGTGTTGACTGTGTATGAACGGACATCAAAGAGTTTGTTTTTTTCTCCCAAAAATTACTTCTGCTTTTTGAAACCAATAATTTTCGCATTGTTGATGATATCAGAGCTTCCTATAAATATTTGCATTACATCAGCCAAATGGTATGGTCTGGTATGCTGCCGTTTTACGGTAAAAAGAGGTATGTTACATCAAGTTTCAAAATCTTGAGGAAAACGCGTTTCGTAATAGCTTTTTATAAAGGAAAGGTATAAAAAAAATTCAATTAACACTAAAATGATAGTAAATGGACCTTGCTATCATGTAGTAGGCTTTAAAATACGAAATATGTAGTAATTTAGTAAATAATGTAACATACCTCTTTTTACCATAAAACGTGTAACCTACCTCTTTTTACAGTAAAACGGCAGTGTTTATATGTGTCTTCAATACGATCATTTCTGATAGATGCCTTTCTTGTGATGTCATGGCAGGTAAAACAATATACTCTGATTGGTTGGTTAATTTTTTATTTACATTTTGATTAAATTTGATTGGCTAAAATGCTTTTTGACTACCAGCAAATGTAAACAAGAAAGGCATATATTTGATTTTAGAGCAAAAACAACGGCTGGAGCAGTTGGTTCACCATTTGGCACATTCATGTGGAAGATGCCATCTAACAAAAATATCAAAGAAGTTGTTGATCCTCTTCTTACTTTTAAAAATATTCGTATGTTACCAATGTTGAGGAGGTTTGCTGACAAGGATTGGTGTATAATGATATGCTCAAAAGATGGTGAATTTATGAAAACTGAAAAAATTCTAAAAGCAATGGATTTTTGTTTTCCAGCGAAGAATGTCAAAAAGATAAAAGCTGGATTTAATCTTAAAATACAGGTATATCATTTACTTGTCAACTAACTTACATCAATGGCGAAATCTTAATTCAGAATCGTAGCATTAGCATTTAAGTTTGTGAATCTTTCTACCTATCAATTTCGACAGCATATCCCAATTTGTCCTGAATAAAATTATTTTGACATGAAACAAAATACCATTTTTGTAGTTACTCCTCCTATTTATGTCTATTATATAATGTAATTGGAAGTTTCTTGGTCAAAATTGTGTCTGTCATGAGTAGGTTCGATTTTTTCGGTTAAAGATTTATTCTTTGTTGTTCATTGGACTCCGTAACTTTCTCCTCAAGATGTTTTTCATTTATTCGAATCACTAAAGTAAAAAAATGAAATTTTGATTTTTGGGTTCTAATATATTTTTGGTTCCAATAAACTCTCTAATGTATCGTTTGTGATATGATTCATCTCTACGTGAATTGTGGTCCTGTCATCTATTTCCCAAGGATAATTCAATGTGTTCGATCTATGATGTATTTTTTATCTCTTATGTATTTCAAATAGATCAGTTTCTCTCATTCTATTTAAGTACCAACTTTTGCATAAATGGGTATAATTTGAAAAAAATTTGCATCAATTATTATTTTTTACCAAAGTTAGCAAAAAATTTTATTTTTCAATCTTAAAGGTAAAACTACCAGAAACCCTTACAGAAGAATGTAAAGCCACACCAGAACAAGTTGCAGAGTTACCAGAGATTGCTGCAATAGATGTTGCAATGAGTCAACAAGCTGTTCAGTTCAAGTTTCCTACCGAATATAAAACCCCACTCAAAGCAACAATTAATTGTATGGGTGCCGAAGGGTTGTCTGATTTGCCATTTAATCTGTTCAACGAGGGCGGTGAAGATAAGGAACCACTTTTTCAACTTCAAGAATTCTCTTTTAATCCACCTCAAAAAGCAGTCAGGGAATCGAAAATGTATTTCCGAGTGACATTTATGGTACAGCTGCCACCAAAGTATAGGAAGATACCAGGAACAGAAATTGGTGAGTAAAATTTAAACGTTTTAAGCAGGTGATTTAATGTGTTACAAAATTGAAATATTTTTACTGAACTTCTAAACGATGTTCTTGTGTTACATTTGAATTATTCTAGTGTATAAATTCATATCATTTCTATGATTATGCTCGGCAGAGACAACAAATTTCCATGAATACTCTACACAGCGTGAAATACTACCGAAAGGCAATACGCAGTCCGTATACGGGAATATACGGGACCGTATTCGGTAGTATTTCACGCTGTGCTACCTTACTAGTTTATAGGTAAATAAAGTGCGATCCTACTATGATCTATAATAGACTTTATGAGTAAATTTTAAACTTTAATTTATGTAAATTATGCAAACATTTATGCAAAGTATACACATTATACAAATTATAAACAAATCATTACATTATAAAATAATGTTATACAAATTATACTAATTTAAGCAAATCATAATAATTAATTCAAATTTTTCTAATTTATACAAATTATTCTAATCTATGCAAATTATTCTAATTCATGCAAATTATACTAATTTAGGTTTCGGTGCGTTTAAACTCCACGTCCAAACAAATCCAACTGGTGGTTGGGATGTAATTGGATTAACAACACTTCTTCTGAATGGAATGAAATTTCTGTTACAACTGAATAAACCAATGGGAACACCGAACTGGAAATTTATCTTCCAATGTCCTTCATTCACCTACACTAACCTAAAAGGTATGATTTATAGTGCTAAGAATATTAATTCACATAACAAGAAATGTTGCTGAAGAATGACAATACATACATTTGATTTTAGCCTTTCGTTAGTGTAGTGAGGCTCCCCTCGATGTTTTCGAATACAATTATTGTTTGCTTTCAATTATGTGAAAGCGTTAATTCTAGATACCCCAAAGTTTTCAGTGTACCCCACATAATAAAGGATTAGACGGTAGCGTGAAATATGGTATAACATCAATAAATGCTAGCAACTTTACCCGTCTCGCCTGTTGCATATGCAAATCAATGATGAAACTAGAATTCATTTTCTTTCAGCTCTCTTCCCAAACACCAATTCAGAAGATTCTGCATCAGTTCCCGCAATTGAACAGTTTGGTATATTGAATTTTGCTGTAGAATGGACCTTCAGCAAAAAGGGTACAGGAGCACTAAAGTGAGTGGACGGAAAATAGAAAATGCAACTAAATTCACCCTTCATTGGTGTACTAGAGTGGACTCGGAAATTGTTCATAATATGGTGTAGTACTATATGGTATACCAGAGTGTACAAAAGCCGAAAAAAACATGGATATATTTAAAATCCTTTGAAAATTAATCCAGACTGATAGAACAAAATTCTAAATTCCACCTGAATTATTTGAAAAAATGAGGGTGTCTACCTAAACGAACGAAGGCTAAATGTGGGGGTGAATAATTTTAATTATATTCTCTAAGAGTAATTCTAGTATGTGGCCCCTTTCTTAACCTTATTACCACAAATTTCGTAACTAAGACGTCATTTTGGGCGTGATAAAATCATTTTTTCTTGAAAAATGTTCACAATAGATTTATTGGTTTATGAGTTTGCAAAATTTCATTATCATCATTTATGGTTGGGGACGAACGTGGAAAAAGCCCAGGGTTAAGAGGGTTAAAGCATACCAATTAATGAAGTAGGCAACCTCTTCCTAGCAAGTGCTTGCTACTTGCTGTAGTTAGAAACTATAATCTATCTTTTATGCAACAGAGTTCGGGGTAACCCAATATTGTTTGGATATGATGGTGCTCATTTAGAAGGAATTTGGTGGAAACCAAAAAACGTTGGGAAAATCTATGCCACAAACACTTTTACAGGAGAACGGGTAGCTGCTGATCAACCTGCAAAAGCTTATGCAATTGCAGTATGGTTTAAAAAGATTAATTTAGACTGGTTTATAAAGAAACTAGTTGGAGAATCTAAATTACCTCCTGTGTCATTCTTTTCAAATATGAATGGAAGTGAGTAACAAAAAACCTTTAATATTAATTTTCCAATTATGAATTCAGCTACTACTCATAAAAGCATGTTTATGTAGAGGATTAGGAACGTTTTTAGGGGTCCTAACTACATACCATAATCTTTGTGCGATGAGCATGTCATATTCAGCAATCATTATCTCGCACGAGATTAGAGTTTAAAGGATCTAAGTTCAGAATGACAAGAATAATCAAAATTCGCATATTTGTTTAGTCTTCTCGGTCAGTAATGCACTTGGTATTGTCAAACCAAATCCAAAATTTGGAAAAGATGGCGAAAAATTATCTATGAATAAAGCAGCAGATGCACGTACAATGGGAAATGGTCAGCATGCAATGAGGAGTAACGCTACTTCAGAAAAAGTGGGATCGCTTTTAACACGAGTAAGAAGGCCATACGAACATATAGCTTTTTTTTTTAAGTAGGCACCCTATGGCCCAGAGTAATTATTTCTGGGTATTTGTGACTAATGACATCATCAATATTACTTCAGTAGCAGCAAAGTAGGTTTCCATTATAAGAAAGTTACTCGACACTTTATACGAGTTCTGTAAAAAATAAACTATAGCCTTATACAGAAAAATCGATCATAAATTGACCCATGAACCGGACCTCAATTTATATAAACTTTCCCGCAAAATTTATACTTTTCACTAACATAATTGAACTATGAACGGGTTTTTTTTACTATAAATGAGTGGTTTTTAATTCTCACTATCGATCGTCCATCCGACAGATTTGTGAATTAAAAAACTGGATCATTGTCATTCTTTCTTTTAGAACCTTGGCTTACGAAAACGAACAAAAAGAGGGAATAGACCCGTCAACACATCGCTAGTCCGATCAGTTCATGGCAAACAAACTGCTCATAAATCCAGTGGACCCTATAAACGTGCAGGGGATGGAACACTACAGAAGGAACCAGAGGTTGAGTTTACAATTCCTGGGTTAGCCGGGACGGTCATCAGACCAGGTATGTGCTTATCTATCATTTGAATGAATGTAAATAGGTTTTACATAATATATTGTGTAATCCTTTGTTATTGTTGTGGTGTCTCCCGCGAAAATTGTTCAGTTCCTGTTTAAAGGTCATAAAAAATCGGTCCAATTAGTGTCACCCACTAAAAGTTTAGGCGAGAATAAACTATACTTAAATAATTTAATTTAATTTATCTCAAATATGCTAGGGCTTCCCCCAAAACATGGCTATTAAGATAAAGAAAACTTATAATAAAAAGCCATGGATGTAAAGTTTGTACGACCTTCAAATACTAATAGTATACGACTTGAATAAAATAATTGATAACATAAAATCTTTTAAAATACAAACCACCTGAAAGATTAAAATGCAGTATTCACAGTGTGAAATTCTACCGAATACGGTCCCGTATATTCCTGTATACGGACTGTGTATTGCCTTATAAGGCAATACGCAGTCCGTATACGGGAATATACGGGATCGTATTCGGTAGTATTTCACGCTGTGATTATTATAAGAATAGAATTATTAACAGCCTGGGGTCAACACTACACTACAATAGGAACAAAGTTTAATTTTCACAACGAACATACATTAATCCAGGGAGCATAGAATAAAATAAAATAAAGAATCAATCCCCCTGAAACATTATCCGAGATATAATAATGTTGTACCAAAAATTGAAAATTTCCGGGAGTATCAAACCTTCCTATATCTTTCTATAGAGACATCAGCACATTAGTTTACTCAACAATGGTTTTTATCTCAGGAATTTAAATTTTACTCCCGCCCTCTCCACAACGTTCTTAAAATTATTTTGTAGTAGAGTAAAAACAACATGTTGTATCAATATTATAATTTAGATGGAGGATACATTTTTATCTTTTATCTTTATCTTTATCTATAGGAGTAAGCTTTATGCTTCAGTACAAGTTACCCGCGTACACCACAGCCTGTTTCTCTAATGATATATGCACATGGATGGTAGAAAACCTTGGTTCAGGAATGCATATTCAGCTAAGCGCTTATATCAAGAAGAAAGGAAGTTTTGAACTGACAGCAAAGCTTGGGGGATTGGGAAAATGGATCATTGAAAATGTTTTGAAATTTGATGAATTAATGTTGAAAATTAAGATTGGTATGTTTGACCCTGGGTTAAGGATACAAGTTAGCATGATATATAACAATCCTGATTTGAGCAGCAGCTCTCTGAAATTTTTTGGTAAGGGAGTTTATTTTCCAACCTCGTTCCCAGGTTCTCTTTCCGGTTTTTAGAAAGAGCAAAAAGAAACCCTGGGAACGAGGTATTTTCTTTTCATTCAGTAGAAACTTGTAATTTCGCTTGTTTCCGATTACCAGAAAACGAAGAGTGAAACGACAGAAATAGATAAATAAAAAAAACTATTGCCCAGGTAACAAAAACCTGTTCAAAGTCCGCAAAAAAACCTTAGATCAACGTTAGATCAATTTTGTTCTCAAGTTATTTTGCGGACTTTGAGCATGTTTTATGTTTTTTCTTTTGACGTATTTGAACTCACCCAACTGTTTAGTAAGAGTAAGGAATATTGTTTGAAATAATACCGAATATAGTCCCGTATATTCCGAATATGGTCCCGTATATTCCTGTATAATATACGAGACCGTATACGGTAGTATTTCACGCGGTGGAATATTGTGTTGCTTTTCAGGTGCACTTGAGATCGGTTTTGCTGGTACATTAGCGTTAGAAGTAGGAATGGCTGGTACTATAGAACATCCTTGGAAATTAGAATATCTTTCGTTTGGTGATTTATTTTTATCTGCTGGTATTTCACTTGGAGCTATGCCTTTCCCAAGTATACGTAAGTGTAAAATATCTTGTTAGATATTAAGCTCTGTGAAGGAGTAATTTGTAAGACAAAAATGCACATCCCAGTGGACAAATACCTGCTCAGAGTCAGCAAAATAACGTTAGAGCAACGTTCGAATGAACGTTGCTCTAACGTTATTTTTCTGA
>JAUELI010140093.1:0-11718 GCA_031471325.1 Catablema vesicarium
TTTAATTTGAAATACAATTTCAGTTTTATGGGTATGTACAATGAATGGTCAAGCAAAGGAATATCTTTATATTTTAATAGTTTCAGTTTTCATTTTCAGCAAAAATAGACATTTTTGCATATATTCCCTGAATATATAATTTTGTTTAAATGATTATATAAGCGTTAGAATTTAAAGTAATAACCCTCAATTACTAAATTGTGTATTGTTTTATTGACAAATTATTTTCTTTTTTTCACATGACACATTTATTATACCTAAGAAAAAATAAACAATGTAGACACCATGAAATACTACTACATGCTAATTAATTATTATCTCAAAATAATATTTCCACTGATTTTTCGTATATTAGCTCTGCTGAAAAATATTGATCGCCTTGCTATTGCAATGACTTTAACATGTTTAGCATGACTTACATTCCGTATCAAAGTTTTTTTTATCAATCTTTAATTTTATTTGGCTTCATTTTATTTACCTGCTAATTGCCCAACTCCATCTTTCCATTTCAACATTTGTTCTAAGTCGTCGTTCTCAAGTGTACTATATTTTGACTTTGCCTTGCGTCGTTCTCTTCTTTCATTTATGCTTTCAGAGTCATCACTTTGTTCATTTACTTTACTATCTGTAATCTCTTCTTCGTTTGTATCTACTTCAGTTTTAATTATTTCACCAAATGAATCTGCTTTTGGTTCCGTAAGTTCAGTATCATAGTCATCTTTCCTAGTTTTAGAATCTAATCCAGCTTTTTCAATTTTTTCTTTGATATTTTCTAATTGATTGTACAGATCTCCTTTTACTTTATCTTCATTTAAGATTTCTGTTGTTATATTATTGAATTTTTCAGAAGGAGAAACATCCTCCTCAGTAGTACCATCTATAAAATAATATGTATTATCTGTATATAAACAAAGGGAAGAGGTTTTCTGGCCATGCCCCATTAGATTTTTGTGAAAATCATGTTTATGAAAGAAAATATCTTAAATAGGTCATGCTATATTTTTGAGAATGTACATGTTCAAAATTGTATTTAGTGTTCACTGATTACTTAAAATTTATACAAATTCAGATAGAAGTAGGGGCAATATTTATCAGATCAATGATTGATTATAAAATTAACAGACACCAAAAGTAAATGTGTGCACAAATGATATTGGTCAAGCAAGGCTGTGTCACAATTTTCTGAATTGATTACTACAGATTGAATTGACTAAGAACAATTTTAATACAAGAATCATAACTATAATGGGTGACCTTGCAGCAAAGAACAGCCCAGAATCGAAGCACAGTAAAGAAATTAAATAGCTTTGTGAAGAGCCATTTTTTGTAAGAATCAAACAGTCAAGGGAGTGACTATCATTGTAAGAATCAAACAGTCGAGGGAGTCACTATCACAAAATATCTTCTAATTAATTATTTTTTTGGTTACTGAAGTGGATCAAAATAAGTGGTTGATTTTTTTTTCTAATCCTACTCATTGTTGAGAGTTTCCATGTATTTCTACTAATTGTTGTAAAAACCAATTATGATTGCAAATGACCTTGAAAAATATGCATGTGCAACATTTGGCTTTGCTCAACAACCTGCCTTGAAAGTACCCCTCCCAATCTTTTTCATATTTTACTGAAAGATGAAATTAAAAAATATATCATTTGAAACATGTCCATGGAAAAAATCATGCTTTTTTGCAAAATATTAAAAAGATTATTTCTTCAGACTTTGAAGTCATATACAAGTCATGACAATAAGTACATGCACAATGATTATTGTTAATGGATGTTCACCCTTGGTTTTATACAAAAAACAAAAAATTGTAAGCGCAAACTTTGGCTTTCACTAGAAATCATGGTCTGAAAGTATGTGTTTCTGTGTTTTCAGCAATTTTCAAAGCCAAATTAATGGGCTCCCCATAAAGTTGCTTTCCATCAAATAGAGAAAACCTTTGGGTTTTACAAGGTTTTCTTTATAAACCATGATAAAAATGGCTTTGAAGAGAAGTGAGGGCAAGAGAACAACTTTGGCTCAAAATGATTATCAATACTGAACACGAAAATATATATTAAACTACCCAAAAATGTATAAATAACTAAAAATGAGCAATTTGTGAAGTCACCTTACTAAATATGTGACGTAGCTGATGCGACAAGTTACTTTCAGTCCAATAGACAAACTAATGCGTACAATGTTCTTCTCTGTATTTATCAGACATTGTTATCACAAAAACAACTTTACTGATGGGAAAAACATGACTGCAAGGTAAGTCCATAAAAATAGTTTCTTTTTTGCAATCTGATCTCACAAACTTTCTCATATAATACCTACATTTAAAAAAAAAATTGTACTAGAGCAACATTATTCTTAGCCTAGTTACTAAGGCCCAGTACATTAGCCAAAAGTTTTGGGAAAATACCATTTTTGGTTAAATTGGGAAAAACTTGCAAACAATCATTGATATAACAATAGAAAAATACAAAATATTAATGTGATTGGGAGATTTGACAGTCATTTCCAATTGGGAAAACACCTTATAATGGTGTTTCTTAGACCCTAGCTAACACCCTGTAAGCCCTTACTTTTTTCTTTCTTTAAAATCTGATGTGGATACTTTTGGAAAGAAAAAAGGAGAGGGCTTAGATCCATTGAAAAAAACATACTTTTGACATCACTTGAAATTTAAAACTTTAAGGATACAGGGGGTCTTTGAGTGTTTTTTTTCACGTTTAATTTTTGGTACGAAGCGTTCTCTTTTACCCCAACAAAGTATATATTGGCAGAAAGACCTTGATTAGAGCTTTAATATGGTATAATTTTCATTTTGTGATTTTTTCGCTACTTCTTTTTATCGTAATTAGAAAAATAAATGACGGGTTTCACATTTGATAAACCTCTTACAAAACTGAACATACGAAAACTTTCATTTCTACACCATCTTATTCAGTATACATCTGAGCCAATTCCGATATGTCAGTTTACCCCCTAGTTTTTAGTTTTTTAACAATCTTAATGAGCTTCTCAAAAATATTTTTTTGATGATTTTTCAAATTCATTGCGTAGTTCTGGAAGAGGTTTATCAAACGTTAAAGTCAACCTCCTAAAAAAGGTTCCGAGATAACAGCCTTTTAATGTTTTTTGAATTTGAGTACCTTGCTGTATGATAGATGTTTATTTAAACGTAAACTGTGCTGAACCATGTGTTTATAATAAAATACAGGTATAAATGTATATATACTTACAAATTTCCATATTTAAAGGTCTTCCTGGCACATTTCTTGGAATATTATAAGCTCATTGGAAAGCGCGTAGCAAGTTCGTATAAAACTTTAAGAAAAAAAAAATTCAATTTTTTGACGATAAAGGCCCCCCTGTATCCTTAACAAAAGAAACATTAATTTGATTGTTATAATAATGAATTTATGTATCATTAGTTTCTGAAAGTTATAAAAATATGACAAAAGAAACTTTATCGTTGTTAGTAATTTTAAATTATTCGAAAAGTGTCCCTTGTCGACCGGACTTCATTGTGTAAAACGTATCGAGACAAAGTAAATTTCTCGCTAGTCTAACTTATAATGATTAAAAAAAAGAATACACTTGATCGAGAACAATAGCATCAAGCAATCAGCGCTCTCGGACTTCTGACAGCGGAGATTCAAGTCCAATGCAACCCGGCTCTTGTTATTTAGAATCAAATAAAAAAATTCAATATCCGATTAAAGCGGGGAAGAGGACATTGATTAAAAGAAGCAAAGAGTCAGGATTCCTGGCTACAGTATTCTTGACAACTTGACATTATTGTAACTTTGTTTATGTACAGTCAGTATAATACTGTATATATATCTAAAAAATCAACTCTTCAGAAACACAAAAAATTCAAAAACATTAAACACGCTACACTGAACATTATATTTATACAGTTGTAGTGCGTACGTTAGATAAATTGTTTCGCATCAGTGACGTCATCAACACCGAAATTTTTAAAAGTAAAAAAACCTATAACTTCCTCAAAACTTAATGAAAAGTTATGAAATTTTGGGAAACATTCCTTTTTTATAAGATAAATTGAAAAATAAAATTGAAATAGCAATTCTACTTTGCCCTCACTTCTCCTTTAATGCATGTTAATTTAGCAAAGCCAAATGTTGCAAGTGAATATTTTTCAAAATCTTTGAAATTCCTTGGGTGAACTTACAATATTGATTTCAGAAACTATGAATCAAAATTGGTTTTTACAACAATTAGTCCAAATACATACATATGGAAAATCTAAGAAACCCTGACTGACGATATCTGAGCGAAAAGTGTTTTTTGTTCAAATTTTGAGATAGTCACTTCCAAAATGTTGTCAAACTGTCTGATTCTTACAAAAAAATGGCTCTTTTTAAACATAAAATCAGTCTTACCAGTAAAACGTTTATTTTGTTTTGAATCAACATCTTCTGGATGGGTTTCAATCTTTTCAGACTTCGCGCAAACATCAATCTTTGTTTTTAACTTATCCATCATATTTTCTGGTGTGCATTTATCATTACTAATATTTTCTAATGAGGCATTGTAATTTTTACAGACTTTGTTAGTTTCGGTGTTCGTTTCTTTTGCTTCTGTTTCCAAAGACTTGTTCCGAACATATCTTCTTCTTGTTTTTGGGCTATTTGAAATTTCAGTTCTTGGACTGTTATCGGTTGACCGAGTGGAGCGTAATTTGTTTTTATTTTCAACTTTCTCAAATGATCGATCTCTTACTGTATCTTTTTTCATTTTTTCTGATAATCTATGAAAAAGAAAATGTATAAATATATGTAGATTAAAGTTTTGTTACTACTTTTTGAGAAATAGAATAGCCAAATATGTTTTGTGTAGCCAACGCATCATTCGTATACAAAATATGTACTACATGTAGTGTCTCATATATAGTAAATTGTTTCTTTTGAAAGTTGAATGCTTTCACAGGGCTAATTTATTTCACTGACTTCAGCTGTGTGGAAGTGTCAGACATTTGCAAAGAAAAAAATCACAAATTACAGTATATACATGAAAAATGCAGCCTCCTGTACTGTATACATTTTAATATTTTTTTCGTTTCTATTAGTTATCTCTAAAACTGAAAAAATCACAAAAATGAGGCAGGTCTACCTTTGGCCCAAAAATCGTGTGTAAAATAAATAAAACTGAAGAGACTGAGAGCTTGTGAAATTGATTTTTTAGTGAATTGTAATATTTTTTGGTAATCTAACATCACAATTGTATCTAAAGTAATACATTTGAAAAAAATTCAATGAACATAATAATTTAACCAGACAAAAAATTGTGATAAATGGTTTCATATAACGGTTTTATTGACAAAAAAGCTATCACGCAATAGTGAACATTCTGCCAAATAACGTTAGAACAACGTTTGGTCAGGTTTTTGCCCACTGGGTTCGGATACATAGCAGCAGAATCACTTGAAATTTCCAGAAATAGTGTGAACCTAAGTTTTAGTTTCATCGACCAGCTCAATTTTGTTGAATTTTTTTTCAGAATGAAGGGGTGCGTGGGGTTGGGGATAGTCCTACCATGCACAATATGGATAAGGCCTACAGCTAAATGTTGCATGAATTTATTCTCAATGGTCTTCTTTTGTTATGCAATTTGAAAAGGTTATCATTATTGTCGGAGCTACACTGTACACATGTTTTGTTTATAAGAAACCAGTTTATAAGAAACCTTAGACGTAGAGCCTTTGAATTTCATAATCAAAAATAATATTTTTCATGAAGGAATCCGTTTGATCCATGTTGTTTCAATGGTGTTGAAATAAGTAATAATAAACTTGGTAGAGGAGAGGTATTTGAGCATAGATTCAGGCTACATAGCCTTTCATAGCCTGAATCTATACTCTTAAATCTCTCCTCCACATTTGATATTTACAGTTATTTCGAACCCTGTGATTTTATTCAACTTTTAGGATCTACTA
Organism: Catablema vesicarium; assembly: GCA_031471325.1. Taxonomy (NCBI): domain Eukaryota; kingdom Metazoa; phylum Cnidaria; class Hydrozoa; order Anthoathecata; family Pandeidae; genus Catablema; species Catablema vesicarium. The sequence goes on from JAUELI010140093.1 coordinate 5,954, forward strand.
AATATAATCTAAATATAATAAATATACTGTGCGTGTACATGTACATGCCACCTTTCTGAGATACTTTTCAGTACTGGCAGCAATAATTCTGGCAACTGGTGTTCAATTCCGAGTTTCTTTAGGAAAAAATGTGTATAATTAGCTAGCTAGCTACACACCCAAATAACATATTCCTCCTACAGTATATTCCTAAAAAGAATTTAACTGCTATACAGTAACTATAAAAACACAAAAAACGTTAATATTTATAAATATCATCTTATCCTATTTCTTTTTGTGTTTTTTTGCCTACTCTATTACAGTATATACTAGAATAGAGGTGTACACAAAAATTATGTTTCTAATAAAAGCAATTTTTAATTTCAACAGACCAAAATCAGCTGATACCTTTTTATTCCTTTTTAAAGCCATATTGTTTTGATTATTTCCCGCGCATACTCTCCGTGTAAATGTTTAGACTGTAATTTTCGGAAAAGTATTACAGGCTAGGCGAAGTGAAACAACAAATCCAGGTTCTTCGAAATAATTCGATACGTGACAAGCTGTCGAAGCTGGTGACAGGAACAAAATCATATATAATGGCGAATAAAAATATGTAACACTCTTATGAAATAACTTATAACACAGGAAATGTTATTATTATCTAATCGATTGAAATTGCTTCTATATTTCCCCACTAAGTCGTTCGTAAATAATTGTAACAAGAACCCCTAAATGATCTGAAGATATGCTGAGCTCACTAATCATATCGCTTTCTATAGGCTGTAATGAAACATCGTGCACGCTAGTAACGTTAAAAAAGCTAATGGGTCAGTTACACGTAGGTAAACAAATAAACATTATGTTTCTCAAGTGCATTTCTACCTACCTAGATTGATCCGAGCGAATCATTCGTTGGAAAGACTACAAAATGCTGAGTTCTGAAAGTGAATTATATATATAATGAGTTGAGACGAATGCAGTAGTGGCCAAGAGAACATTGAAGAAGGAGAGGGGGTCAAAGATGGATAAGCCCGTCGGAACCTTTGCTAGATAAGCCCATGACTTAAGTGGGTTTTACACTAGGCGGATTTTCCGTGACGGAATAAAAGTTCCGCTTCCGCCAGTAGATTCCGCCTAGTGTGAAAGCATCTTTATACACGGGAGTTCCGTATTTTATATATAAATAGAGTAATTTTTGGTTACAATGAACTATTTTCATATATGGACTACATGACTAGAACCAATCAAATTTACTCTGGTTGAATTAACACGCTTCATAACAAATGTATCAAATTTCAAATTAACAAAGCTTATTTTCAACAATGGTAAAATAATCACGAGAACGGGTCACCAATAAAAATAAAAATATTGCACACTAGTGGAGAAATAGAAGAACTAATTTTACCACTCTCGGACGACAAAACATTGGATAGATTTTTGACTCGGTTACGTGTCTGTTCATTGTTGTTACGCTAGACACCAACCCAACTCGCCTTCTAGCTTGTATGTTCAAAAGTGGCAAACTCTCCTTAAATACATAAATAAAATAGAGACGACTCAGAAATATTATCATCATGAATTTATATTCGGGATGGAAAAATCAAAAGAAGTTAGGGTGGTCAAAAACTTGACAAATATAAATACCCAGAAAGCAGTATTTTCAATGGAACTGAGTGGTAAATCAGTGAAGAACCTAAACAACTCAAGAAACAGCATGCAGCGTTGTGTGTTTAAGGATGATTGTGAGATCATCTATATATATTCAAAATTATAGTATAGCTCGTCGATAGCATGGTCATACGAATTTTTTCTTATGACTATCTCGTTAGTAATAATAATAATACAACAACATGAATATATAATGAATGTATTAAATAATAAAATTTTACTCTTTTCTAGATATCACAGTTTTTCATTATGAACAATTCCTAGGGCTATCCCACTACCAACCTTGCCACTACACACTAATAAAGAGTTGAACAAATTGGAATTTATTTTCTGTAATAGTGGAAAATGACTATCTGTCAAAAAATGATAAAAAGAAGAAGTGAAAACGAATTAAAATAAAAGTAAAGAAAAAAAGAAAAAAGTAAAATGTATTCAAATCAAAATGAAAGTGAAAAAAAAAATGGGAAAAAACGTTTCGCAGCCTTCGGCCACCATAAATAAGCTCTGGGGGGAGTATTTTTTTGAATCTGTGCAAAAAAATCTCTCCACCATATTTGATATTTTATATACTGCCTCGAGTTATAACAGAATATTCATGGGTCAAATAATACAAAAGTTTCTAGCTAAAAACCTGAATGCAATAAACAAACAAATAAATAAAGGTAATAAAAACTTTTAAATTTTTTTATTAGACTACAGAAATAATTTTCATAATAGTTTCACCAGAAAATTTTTGATAATAGTTGACCCCGTAGTGCAAATATAGCTATGCAAACAAAAGACGGGTATAGGTTAGAAAAGTAAAAACAGAAATTCCCCCCAAAAAAAAGTTAAAAAAAAAACTCTTATTCAATTATTCTTTTGTTGTATATAGGAAAGTGAGTTTAGCAAGTCCAGGGAAACAGGGACCACGGCAAAAATGGATACAGAGTAAAACTCTGGAAATATTATGTGGTAAAATACGGCAACTCAATGTTTAAACAAAAAAAACAAACCGATATAGTGGACCATGGAGTGGATACATATAAGTGGATTCAATTACCATGGTTGGAAACAACTGTGAGTAGCTTGAATATATGCTCGATACTCCAGCTCAACTAAGCTTATTCTCACTTAGTTTTATGTCAACACAGCTTTTGTGATATTTTTTAAAAACGCTATCGGGTTTGAACATAGTGGGACGTCAAAACTCAGATACGACAAATATCAATTTCAATAAATTCATGTAATCCGCAATAATATCATGGTGGCACAATGTTTATTTTGATATTTTTTTCTGAAATATTAAAAGCTACCATCTGTTACACTGCACATCATCTCCCTGGTTGCACAGTTTAATTTATTCTCGAAATTAAAAATATGATAAAAAGATGTATTCTCTTGTCAATAAATAAGTGGGAGTTTGAAAGATTCTTCTTTGCTGTTCCAATATGCATATTACCCAGATATTATCAACGTAAATTTCTCAGTTTTAGAATTATAATGTATATTTTTCCGTTTTAGTACTATTATATAAATTTGATAAATGCATATTTAAGTTTTACACTCAATGTGTAGCCTGATACTATAGTCAAGGTAATCATCCTTGAGTCCTGGTTCTTCATCAAAAGAAGGCACATCACACATTGACACGATGAAGTTACATATACATGTCTGCGTATACTCTGCAATTGATTGAAAAGTATATGGCCTGTTTATAAGAGATCACAATTCTCCATAAATATATTACTCAAAAATGTTATTATAGTCAACCGTTCTACTGCAGTCACACTCAAGAGAGACATTCGAGCTCTATCCAAACTTCGTCATTTTGTTCTTAACAATGTCCTTTTACTTGTATATTATGCTATCTTCTATTCACACCTTCAAAATTGCTGTCAAATCTGGGGCCAGCCAAATTTTCTATTTATCGAACGAATTTCTGTTTTACAAAACACTGCGTTGAGAATCATGATCTTCAGGTCTCCGATGAATTCAGCTAGTAAACTTTGGTTGATCTTGAGATTCTTAAGTTTCATGATATATGGTTCGCCTTCAAAATGTTCTTCTTCTTAAAAATATGCCTCAATAATTTGCCTGATTCAATCAAAAATACTTATACAGTTGACCTTTTTCGTGATAGGGACTTCATTGATTTTTATAAAATTCCTGATGTTAGAACAGTTGCCTTTGGTTAACATTCTATCAAATATAATTCTCTGCTCTCTTGGAATGAGATTCAATCTTTACTTATGCCCACAAAACTTGACTATTTTAAAGATATCAAAATTGGACTCAAAAAGTGTTTCCAAAATACCCACTGGATATTTCATCAGATTCATATTTGTTTGTGTTGTTATGTGCGTCGTGGGTTTTTCATTTTGTTTTGTCCAAGGGTAACTCACCTTTCATTAGCTTCTGCTCTCAGTGTTGGTTCCACTTTTAATAATGTTCCTATTTTTTAATTTGTTGCCCTATTTATTTACATTGTAGTCACTATTGATAAAAGAAATATCTTATCAAGCAACTTTCAGTACTCAGCAATGTTATTATAAGCAACTACAAAAAGGAATAGCTAGTTCCATAATAAGTTTGTAATTTTTGAGGTGATAACATTTTTTTTTCTAAAAAGCGTGTACTCTATTGTGTATTTATATCCACACTATGAAATGAAATAATATGATTTTGTCCACTTACTTTAGTCCAAATATTCAAAAAGAAAAAAAATATCGTGAGTCCAAATATTCAAAAAGAAAAAATATCGGTGTCTACGGGAACTACTGAGCAACTTCGACTACTCAAAATCTGTTTTTTTGTAGTGAGACGTGACCTTAGTTGCTTTACAGTATATATTATAATATATAAAGTGTACAGATAGAAACAATTGAATGTTACTTTACAATTAACCTGATTTCGATAAAAAATGTACGGTGTACAGAACATTGAACTGTGATAGAACGTATTAAATCATGCAACAAGTCTTTCCAATCACCATTATAAAAGCTCCACCCAAACCATGTTTATATATACTGTATATACCCAAGCCATTGAACTCAAACTAGATATTTAGATCCGTTCTTTCATAAATAAATATATTGTCTTGTTAAAGAATTAAAAATGAAGTAAAACGGGCTTACCAACAATAAGAATTGAGAAACGAACATTAGATAAAAGGATTCATAACACTGGAACAATTTTCTTAATTCAAAATTGTTTTTAAAAAGTTCGAGTTCATAAACATTCTTTTTAGCAAGCTTTTCTGAATCGTCATTAAAAATCAAATACTCCACCGGAGAGATTTAAATATAATTTACATCTACATAAATAATTTTTCAATGTGAATTCAGTAAAGAAGAGACATCAGAGAATATAAAAATAACACGCGTCTGCCTATCGGTTTCAAACTATAGTTATTGTCCATTCAGCCAATCAGAATCGTCAGTTTTAAGTATCGATAAATTTACTCTATATGCGCATGCGTTAAAATAAAATATTTTGTAAAACCTTTACTGTAATAAGAAAAACGATATAAAAAAATAATGTATACACACACTCGGTTCAAGTAGATATAAAAAAGACTAAATGATCCTAGCTACCAATAAAAATGCTTTTTGACTTTTTAACCAAAAATGCATTAAAAACATTACTTTATTTTGATATCGTTTAAAGTTTATCTAAAAACATAATTATAGTATATACTATCCTACAGTTAATTAATAGTAACAATCAAAAGTTTTTGATGTTTTCTATCGTATCTACGCTCACTTAATATCCAATCATCAGATATAAAATAAACCATTTGGGTTTTAAAGAAACTGCTCAACTGATCATGCAATATATAGAACTAATTACTGCAATAACAAGGTCATTTGAAAAAGACAATGTACACCTTTTTAATAGGAACAAACGATATAAGAACAACAAGAGGCTAAAAATTTAGAACAAGCTAAAAGAACATTCTAGGCTTTACCGCTTTACAGGACACTGTATCTTAGAACATTTGTTTAGCAACTTTAATTCTTGGACGTATTTTATCATAGCATATGAATATGTTGCTACAATTCTTCACAAGAGCATTATGTTATTAGAAAGTATAAAGAAAGAAATGCAGAGACGGTGTGATCGCGTGCAAATAG
>JAUELI010140094.1:0-13043 GCA_031471325.1 Catablema vesicarium
TATTGAGATGAGGAGAGCCGCTATTGTTTGAAGAAATTATGCATTGAAACACTTTTTATACTGAATAAGAAAATTATCAAATAAAGTTGAAATAATGAGTGTGATAAGGCCTTACGATATTCTTTTGTTTTTGTAGTAACAAGGCTGGATATAAGTGCTAACCAGCTCTGTGAGGGAGTAATTTTTGAGCTCAAAAATCTCTCTTCCACAACTGATATTTGTAGTTATGTTCGGCGTATGTCCGGCCTTAAATCAATCTTTTGTTAAGTTAGGGACTACAGTATATGGTAGTTATGGGCATCTTATTTTATGTTATTTTATTTTTCAACAAAATCATTTCAGGTCAACTTTTCGTATTATATTTATTTCCTATCGTCTTCTTGACTTCATATCTATAAATTGTAAATCTATTAGCCTTTACCTTTTTCCAAATAATGTTACTGTGTTGACTAATTCTCACCAGTAATGTTTTTTTGGCTTAAAACCACTCGTAGTCACATGAAGTAACTTGTAGTCACTCGTAGTCACTCGTAGTCCACTCGTAGTCACTCGTAGTCACTCGTCGTCCACTCGTAGTCACTCGCGGTCACTCGTAGTCCACTCGTAGTCACTCGTAGTCTGACTCGTCGGGCATAATAGATATGATCATAATGTAGTATGTCTCATGAGTCAAAAGAAACGTTCTCCCTAATTTAACTTGTACCTTTTTGCTTTTTAAAGAAGCCTAACTTCAAAACGTTTGTTTGGAGATACGGCATTTTAAAGTTTTCTGATGATTGAGTAAACATAAAACAATAGGCTTTATCAAAGTTTTATCAACAGACGCCTTGGAGATCTTCTTTTGAGAAATTAAATAATGTGTATTGAAAAAAATTGAAAAGGAAAGAAATAATATATTATAGTTCTAAAGTTTCTAAGAAAATATATTGCGTATCCATGACATCATAAATTTCAGAGATCTCTTTTGAAATTAAAACAATGCATATTTAATTGATTGTTTAAGATTTCGGCATTGCTATTATTTTAGCATTGATGGGTTTTCTATTTCAAATTATTCTTGTAAGAAATAAATATTCTCCAGGTTATCAGCTTCCAGAGAATATAATCTGTGGGTTTGGTGTACCCTTGAGGAAAAATGACTAAGGGACTTGGTTAAGGGAAATTTCACATACAATCATCATTGTCAACGTCCATGGAGGTATAAAATAAGAGGAGGAACAACTTACATTAATCTATAGAAACTGCGTGATATATTCCATAATTTTCACGTTTTTTGAATCTCCCGGGAAGCTATTTCGATCGCGTTAAAATGAATTTGATTGGCCGAATGAAGACAGGATTATGAAACTCGTGCAAAATAAAAACTAACACGTTGAATAATGCCCCCAAATAAATACACAAATGTACATAAATACTACATGATAAGGATAAATAAAAGTTGCATCTTTCTTGACAACTTACAACATAACGCTAATCATTGCATTCATGGTCAGTACAAGTATACATGACCTTTTCTTATGCTTTTCCTTCAGTATATAATTTAAGCAGTTTTTCCATCAAAAATAGCACCCAAGATTTGTTAATAACTTAAAGGGACTCCTAAGTGGAATTACTTGAAATTTAAAAAAAAGCTTAATTGACCCTTAATTGACAGCAAACTTTTTTTTAGCATGTTTTCATGACCTCATATTTTGTTAGATTTTCTTCAATTATCAGGTTAGTTTTGAATAATGATCAAAGGAAAAATGATTAGTATAGAGAACACTGATCGGGTAAAGATGTATTTAAAAATCCTGTGAAATGAGCCTCACGGATAGTATCAAAGGCGCACCGACACAATAGAAAAGACAATATAATTATCACGACTTTTAAGAAGTTGTTTCTCCTCTTATTTTATATTTTATACCTCAATCAGCTTCAGTGACGACATCAAAAAAAAAAAATTGTAAACTATAAATATATTTAATATATGGTGGTCTATAATCCTTCGAAGTTTCATCATCATACCACAAGTAGTTTTGAAATAAAAGAGGGAGGTTGAAACAATCCCCCTTAGTATTACGGAGCCCCTAAAAGGCTCAGTATTAATAGGTCAAGACAAAGGAGGTGGGGCCAGGGAGGGCACACCCTTGTCAGTTTTTTGAAATAACCTTTTTAATAATGATTCAGTGAACATGAATTTTTGTGACATTTCCTAAACACCTATAAGTCAGACTTCTGCAAAGTTGCAACACCCAGTTACTATTCTTAAATTCCATGGAACCACCTATCATTTTCCTATCAATTCTTTGTAAAATAGCCGAAATTTATTTTCTAATAACTTTTTATGAAATTGAGCAATTGCCTTGAAATTTTCAGAATGTTTGTGGTGAGAAAAAATGACGTCATTATTTGATCTTCAATTTTTTTGTTATTAGGTATATATAGGGTTAATAAGTTGTATTGTCATGAAAAATGTCAAATTGATGAAATGGCAAATTATAATGCATACGATTTTGTTATTATTCGCCAGAATTGTTCCATTTTTTTATTGTATTAATAGAATATCTGTTAACCATCAGAAAGTGCCTTTTTATTCGAAAACCACGTTCTTCTCGGATATCTCTCATTACGATGTGTTGTCCAGAAAATAATGACTCAGCATGTTGTATAAATAATAATAACGACAGTGACTTTTCGTTTTTCTTTTTAGACAATTTAAATTTGGTGGATGGTGGGTGACATAAGGTTAGAGTTTTAATGATTAATAATTTAATCAGTGTATACTTTCAACTGTTGCAACATTAATTTTTTATTTCCAATCGATTCTTGGATACTCATTACATATTGTCAAGGATATCGAATAAGTTGAGAATTTCTTCATTACTCTGTCAAGATTCAAAGTCCAGAGAAAATTATTTTGCAATTTTATAATAATTTTGAAAGAATTCTTTCATGTTGCGCTTCAGGGATATTTTACCCTTTGCGATAATGCATCCTAAACAAAGAAAACCATACAAAAAAAATTAATGTAGAATTATGACTTATCGTGGAAGGGTTAAAAAAGCTATATACCTCATTAGCCCAATGAAATGAATATTGCAATTTCCGAAATCATCAAAATACCACTAATTACTTTGACCTTAAAGTCGCGTAGCCACCTTTTTTGGCCAAATTTTCTATTTTTACAGCAATTTATACCTTGAGTTGAGTAGAAATAAACAATAGTTCCTGAGAAATATTAAAAACACTTACTATTTTCTTCCAGACACTAAAACCTACCTTAATGTTTGAGCTTCCGCCGTTACGAAACCATAAAAGTTAGATGGTGCATAAAATCGACTGCACAAGAAATTATTTCCGTGGCAATATAAGTTTCCACGATGGAGTGCAGGTCGATGTAAAATACCGCTACTGCATATGTTATTCAAAAAATATACCAAAAACACAAATAAGGCTCACCACTACACATTTCATAAGTAAAATAACGTCTATGCAGTTGTTTCATACCTTAAAAAGCTATTTTCTATCACTTACTACAACTTACATGGGTGAACTTCAGAACTTCTTCTAGAAAGTATGTTTGGCGGGTTTGACTTGATAATTTTCACTAATTTGGATTATAATTCTCCATCACAGAGATTTTTCATATTCCCGTACTTTTGAATATAAGCTATGGTGGAGACCGAGTAATATGCAACCATGTGTGCTTTGTTCGCATTTGTCACACTCACGTTGGTGACCTGGTGTCTTCCAGTAATATCACATAATGTTGAAATATGAATTACATTTTGCAATAAAATTATTCACCAACTTATTGGATTCATTTTAGCTCTTCTTTCTCAATCTTTATGCATATGAAAAGTGCGATAATTAAACATTTCTTTACATATAGATGGATAATATACTTGTTTACACAATAACATGTAGAAAAATGGATTTGAAATGAATTTGGATCTGAAAGGCATCTACAACTGGACCAATGCAAATAAGATTTGGTCGAGCGGCAGTAATATGTACTTTTCAAAAGTCCCCATAAGACACTCAATTATGATTTTAGATTATTCGATAATGGCAAAACAATAATTGCTATCAACTTTATTATATATGTTAAATATATTACTATATGCATTGTAATTATCAAACTGCTCTTATAGGCATTTGCGACAGGTTGACGTTTTTATGAAAATTGCCAAGCATGCAGCTACGAATTCAATGTTGTAAAAATTATTTAAGAAAAAGCGGCGAGAAAGGCATGTTTGCCTCAACGATAAAAAATTAGGCCAAGGTATTCGTTTAACCCCTTCATTGTGAATGGAAATTTACTAATCTACAATTTAATTTTAAATAACCCCTGTGTGTTTGGGGTTTTGTACTTCTCTGAACATCAAAAGAAAGCAGCCAGTAGAAAAATACTCCGGTGCTAAGATGCTAAGATCTCTAGTAGAGCGAAACTAGAATTTTTCTAGTAGGTATTTCATTCTCCATCCACGGCCATAATTTCCAAATACCTGTTTCCGAATACCGACTAATACTAGTCCAGTTGAATTGAGTTAAATAAATTTTATAGTATTTCGTTATTGCTCTGAAAATCTTAGTATGTAAGTTTCTATCTATATGAAATATTTATCAGACTTTTAGGTTCTATAATATATGCCCCTTTTTTGCTTCTAAAAACAATAACATTAATAGTAAAACATAGTGGTAATTCTGATTTTGCATTAAAATACAGAAAATGTATATAGTACATAACAAAAGTTAAGTCCGTGTACAGACAAAATTCGGAGCTTTTGGCTCTCTTTTTAATACTTTTTCTGGATTTCAAAAACTATTAAAACATAAGTTGCCCATCATAGCACAAAATGAAAACTTCAAACAGAACTAAACTATCTCAATTAGAAAAAAATCATGTCTGTTTAAAGATTGATTTTGTTTTTTCACAAATTCTCTCTGCTGATTATCATAGAATTGCTGACAAAGAATAATCGGAGTTTCTTAAACTGAATCAATCCATCACATGAGTTGTCTAGGTATAAAATCTAAACTTTTTAACGAATCCAATGTTTTTTAGGTCTCTGTAAAAAGAGAAAAAAGCTGAACAAGAAGTACTGGTAACTTGACTAAAGACCTCTTTGCGATACCGGATAGAACAAGACATTGCAACGCTTGTTGTAAAGTCATTTCATTGGGTGGTGAAGATTGTCCTGGTAGAAAAACATTTAACGAAATATCCCAAATTTTCCACTTTTAAACATAACATATTGAGCAAATTACACTTGTATAATATTATAAATACAAATGCGCAATATCGTAGCGAATCCATGCCCTTATAAAGCCCGTATACTACATATTTGGACTGATCATTCCAAATACGGTGCTATACGGGCTTTATATGAGCATAAATATGTCATGATTTTGCGCAGTGTACGCTGTTACGATATGAACGTCCAAACATGGAGGTATAAAATAAGAGGAGAAAAAACTTCTTAAAAGTTGCGATGATTATATTGTCTTTTCTATTGGTGTCGGTGTCTTTGATACTATCCGTGAGGCTCATTTCACTGGATTGTAAAATACATCTTTGCGTCAAAATACAAGGGAATGAAGACTAATTTGTTATTTTACCAGATTACCCGATCTGTATTCTCTATTCTAATCAATTTTCCTTTCATCATAATCCAAAAGTAACCGGATAATTGAAGAAAATCTAACAAAATATGAGATCATGAGAACATGCAAAAATAAAACATGTTAAAAGTGTGCAGTCAAAATCCGCTCATTATCACAAAGAGTCAATTAACCTTTTTCAAAAAATTCAAGTAATTCCATTCAGGATTCCCTATAAGTTATTAACAAATCTTGGGTGCTATTTTTGATGAAAAAACTACTTAAATTATATAATGAAGGAAAAGCATAAGAAACAGTCATGACCATGAATGAAATGATTAGCGTTATGTTTTAAATTTTGAAGAAAGTTTCAGCTTTTATTTATCCTCATCATGGAGTATTTCTGTATATTTATGTATATTGGTGTATTTATTTAGGGGCATTATTCAACGTGTTTGTTTTTATTTTGCATAAGTACCATAATTCTGTCGAAGAACGTGCAAATGATGGAATATATCACGCATAGTTTCTATAGATCAATATAAGTTGTTCCTCTTCTTATTTTATACGTCCATGGTCCAAACCACGTCTTGTGGTTAAAAAATACGTCATATGCCATGATGTACTCTCTTTCATATACCAAAAAAAATACGTGTGCCGAGAAAGCTTTTGTGTTTCATTTATTCTGTGACCTTCAAAACACTGAGATTCTGTCACGATGATTGACGTATATTCATAAGAGGCTGCGAATCAGCAAATTACTTATTGTTTAATAATTGTGTAATATTTTTATATCATTTTATGTCGATGTACGTCATCAAATCAAATATCCTCGAGGGATCATCTGAAGAACGATTACAAACCAGCTGAAGTAGGGATGATTACTAAAGCAATTAGTTTCATAGTTTTCTTCTTTTCGAAAATAAGCACATATAGATGTAATCCACATTTGGCAGTAGGTACAAAAGTAGTTTTTCGACCAGTTGCAAATTGCAAGTGTAAAGTGCCTTTTTCAGGCTAACATAGTGACAGAAGATATGTTGGAATATATTGAGATATTGCAAAATATAAATATTAGGGGTCTTCTTTCCCCTCGTTTCACGCGATATGCAGCCAGGCTAAATTTCCCCCAAAAAATGTGTTTTTTCTTGCCTTTCACTGCCTCTTTCAAAACATGTCATTAGCATTAATAAAACGTATTACCACTACTCTGTATGGAGGGATTTCTCAGAACGCTCTCTCCGTTTTTCTTAAATAACTTTGGTATTAAAAATTGGGTATTTGCCAAAGTAACCAAGTTGGCAATAGTAATTGAAAATAATTGAAAATTGTTGAAATAATTTTTTATGAGGTTTTAATCTAGATATCTTCATTATGTTTTGATTTGCTGTAAGATAGTACTTTGATTTATCATATCTTCCGGTTTTCACACCAAAAAATTTTTCACCTAGTTATGATGCACCAAAATTTGACAAAATTGAGAACCCCGAAATGACGTCAGTAAATGACGTGCTATTACCGTCATACGGAAAAGACATATTGTGACAGTTTCAAGGCAATTGTTCAATTTCATAAAAAGTTATTAGAAAATCAATTTCGGTTAATTTTACAAGGATTTGATAGGAAAATGATAGTTGGTTCCAGGATATGGAGGACACTTTCCAGAAATTTGCGTTATAGGTTTGTAGGAAACGGCACAAAAATTAATATTCACTGAATAATTATTAGAAAAGTTATTTAAAAAATCCGAATTTCAGAATTGTTCGAGCGCGTAGAGTTAAAAATATTTAATTACCGATTTTTTTTTGTTAATTTTTTTTTTTGTTATGGAACATATCAATGAAAATATTTAACATTACATAAATTAGAGATAGAGATTGCTTGCGTTTTCAATTTCGCGCGCACCTGAATGACAGATCTTCAACTGGTCAATTACCGTTAAAAAATTCCAAAATATTTTCTGATCGTATTTAACCGCGCTTAAAAAATATAATAGTAGTCAGTAAAGCATAGCGCCAATGGAAAATTTGTTCTTGGAGGTGCGCTCTATCAACGCGTCCCCGGTTGGAATGGGGTTAAGGGCACCCTCATTCGAATAACTCGTCCCTAGATAATAGGATAACTATGATATTAACAATACGTTACATGGTACTGAGGTAAGGTAAATCAATTCGCTACGTTTTGATTATTTTGCATGCATTCATTTAAATTTATAGGTGAAATTTTCACCGGGACAGTATTACAAGCCAATTCGGACACCGAAATTGATTTGCTTCTATGTATGCAATTTTAGATATTTTTTTATTTAAAGTTATCTTTGATTACAAAAAGTAAACAATATAAAGTCCAGTATAAACATCTTGGTTTCGTATTTCAGATCTGAATGTTGTTTTGTTCATTTTATCATGAGTAGTCATATTGAAACTGTCAAAAATAAATTAAACTATGATGATGTATTTCTTCTCTTACAAAAGGCGTTATGTGTAATAATGTTTCGAATATTTTCTTAGTATCAGGTATATATGCTTACAGGTTAAACAGTTGAGTATTTTACTGTAATTTTAAAGAATTTAACAGTTGGTTGTGATTAACAATCACTTGGTGTATAAATGGTAGTAAAAAAGGTTCTATCGGATTTTTTACCTATATTATTAAAAATATATGTACATTTCATTAATATCTAAAGAAGTAACGCTTTAAACCTATTTCGTTAGCATAACCAATGTAGTTTCTCATGTAGGATCCTGGTTGTAAATATCCAAAAATACTTATCATAACATGTATGCTACTTTATAACCAGTATGGTCTGCAAATGGTTGTTTTTATGATTTCAGCACAAATGTGTATTTAAAGTGACCGAAGTTTTTTACCTGGAATTATCTACTTTCTTCTTATTTGTGATCCCTGGTCACAATTCCTTAATTTTTGAAAGTCGAACTATTGCCAGGAAAAATTATAATAACAATCAGATCTCTCGTGTAGATTGAAATTTTTCAAAAATGTGGGAAAAACTGAGTTGAAAATTTAAATGTAGTGAAGATAGCAATATAAGGTGCTATGGAATTCAGAAAATTGATTTTTTCTGAATTCTTCAAAATTACACGAGAAATCTTAATTGCTCAGTCTTGTAGCGAATTCTCAAAAAGCAATATAATTCAAAGAAACATGATGACAAATCCACTTTTTAGTACAATTATAAAAAGATCATTATAATACTACTTGGTTAGTTACTATAATTAATCAAATTAAGAATCTTCAAATATACCATTACAAGAGAAAACCTCACACATATATATTTAAAGATATCAGTAAAACTAAATTTCTATGGAGAGAAATTGAGAAATTAAGAAGTTAAGTTTAATAAAAGATTGTAGAAAGCACACAAAATACAAAAGTGGTTACAAAGAAGTAAAAAGTATGTTGATACAAACATACATATATTAAAATTGAAGAAAACCATTGCCAATATAACTGCCACGTGACAAAGAGAAAGAACGGAGTCGTGTCCATAACATGTGTGCCGTAGTTATGTTGTGTTTTGGTATAACAATGAAGTATAAAAAAAGAAAGTATTTACAAAAGTATATTGTATACAATGTATTATAAAAGTAGAATGTAAAATTATAAAACTAGAGACATTATAAAAACGAGGTAATGGAATATAAAAAGCATGTAAATTATTTACAGGTATACATCAGGCATAGAATAATTGCTTGGATGACAAATCCTTGGTTAAGAAAACTGTATGAAATAAAAGTATGTTACATATAATTTTGGTTCATCGGTTACTCACTGAGCTGAAGTATTTCGGGGATTGAAAAGTAATATACTTATTGGTCCCAGCTCCACTAACAACATCGATCAGATGCTGTTATCCGACTCGAACAGAAATTTACAGGTTTGACATTATGGCATTTATTTATCGCAGGTCAAAAAAAAATTATTTGATGCGCAGACGAAATTTAAAAGATTGTAGGGCAAATAAGAAATACAAAATAATGAAAATGGTAAATAGATAGTTTATAATAGAAAAGTTAGAAAATTATACATATAAAATCACCATATAGGTAATGCTTTATTGATCTGCAATAATAGCTACAGTGATCCCTTCCGGTAACCTATCAAATAAAAGAAAAGTAGTAGCGTGAAGTAAACAGGATTTTTTAATTTTTTGGTGATTCATTGTTCGGTTACCATCTTGAAATGTCCTTCATTTGCTTTAGAAACTAAGTCTTGATATAGTAACATGAATCTGGCCGTTGTTAGGAATCTAGACATAAGAGAACCATATAATATAGTTGATGGTAAGTAGCTAGTGATTTAAGGCATTTGTACTATGAAAAAGTTGGAGCTCTCTCTTTTTTGTCATAAAAGAAGTAGTGTGTGGTTATTTGTGTTCCAAGGAGGATATTAGGAAAGATTTTCAAAATTACCTCCATCATGGATTACACATAAGTTATCAATAAATCGCATGACTCCGTGAAATTTAAAGCCACACATATTGCTATATATTTTATAAACTTATTTTCATAGCGAAATATAAAAATAAATTTGCCCGTTGGTATTCCAATTCTTTGTAGAAACACGGTAATGCCAACAAAAAATAGCATTTAGGGATGAGGTGTGAAGCATTGCCTTCAAATTGTCTTCGGTAAAAAAACGCAACAAGAAGTTATTGAGATCAGAATAGAAAACATATTATACCATCTAAACCAAAAACCCCACCAAAATCGGTGATTTTTAATTGACAAAAGTTGGGGTATGGCTCCGCACTTACACCAATATCTGATGAAAGGATGCAATTACAGTGATTTTTTATATGTTTTATCCAAATATAGGTAAATACCTCCATGAAAAAATATAGTAAATTATATTTGCATAGTTATTTGGCACTTTGTTACAGATAGGAATAAATGAAAGGGACAAAAGGGGTCAGCTTTTTTAGTAATTTTGTTGAAATTTATCTTTGACGGCTGCATAAATCCTCCAAAAATTCATTAAACATCATGGATTATGTTTTTTTCAATGGTGCAACATATGGAAAGTGCAATTATATGAAAAAAAATAGTGTTATTTTAAATGTTTTGATGTTTCGATGTTAATTTTCTATACCTGCTGCTTTCTCAATTTTTGGAGATAGGGGTACGTGATAGGGGTTCAGCAATATAAATGACCAAAATCTCTCATATGTAGAAGGTATGTATGAGGAGTTTTTTTTATAAGCTACCACAGAAAGAAAGTGTTGGGTTTTTTTACATTTTTTTTTTAAATTTTCAAATCAAAAAAGTATTTTAGGCAAAAAAAATTTACCAAAAAAATTTTTAGTCAGAATTTCAAAAATGAATTCCCTGATAAATTTGGCATAAGAAATAATAAGAAAACCTACTACTTATAATTTCCAAATAAGGTCATAAAATAACCTAAACCAACTGGGGTGTTTATGCGTCTTAGAAAATCAATACATTATGAGTAATTCCTCCTGCAGACGGATATGATCACGTACCAACATATCACACTCCGTCGTAGGTTTGATTTGAATATAAAAAGATTGTTATAATACTTAGTTAATTACTACAATTATCCAGATCAAAAATATTTGTAGAGTTGTGGTGAATGATTATTCCATATATTAAATGGTCTTACATATATATTTTATTATATCGAAACTAATATCTTGCATTAACATTTTTTCTGTCCAAATGTGTTTGTATTATACATGTAAGAAGGTAAATGTATGCTGGTTTGTTTTATACTGTGCTGGATATGGACATACTATTATAGACTTATTTACTGTGAAAGTTGGAAAAAATTCGAATTTGTATCATGCAAAATTAATATACTGGTTGAAACATGTAGTTATTTTAGTTTTTTAGTAAGTCGTATATTTTTTTGCGGGCTAAACTGTGAATTTTATTATGATTCATACTTTTTTATAGTTGTTTTGTGAAAATGACAAGTGATTATTGTAGAACAATATTTAAGTTTGTTTTCTTCGTTGAATCGTGAAAGGATTAACTGTAATTGATTATTTAAAAACATATCAATTTTTTAGTTTTTTAGTAGAAACCTCTCGTAAAATAGAAAGTACTAAATCCAATTTACCTACCCAAAAAGTGGTGCTGCCTACCCAGGAAAGATCTATTGAGGTTCTCCCATGATTCTGATTACCATAGTTTGCGCCCTTCCCCATAGTTGAGTTGAAACGTAGATCAATTTAGCACTGTGTCAGGTTTCCCGTGGCATAGTTCCAAATCTTTATTCAAAAACAAATATCAGGGTTTGAAGTGGCCACCCAGTGGGCAAATACCTGTTCAAAGCCAGAAAAATAACGTTAAAGCAACGTTCATTGGAACGTTGCTCTAACGTTATTTTGCTGACTTTGAGCAGGTATTTGCCCACTGGGCAAGAGATACACAGCGCGAAATACTACCGAATACGGTCCGTATATTCCCGTATATTCCCGTATACTGACTGTGTATTGCCTTATCAGGCAATACACAGTCCGTATACGGGAATATACGGGACCGTATTCGACAGTATTTCAGACTGTGTTAAAGATTGAAATACGATATAGTATGATGATGAGTAAATCTAACCTACATAATTATATTTCAATGAATACTTCACACTGCGCAAAATCGTTGCGTATTCCATGCCCTTATAAAGTCCGTGTAGCACCGTATTTGGACTGGTTGATACGCCATGATTTTGCCCAGTGTCATTTGAAATTTAAAGGGAAATTAAGCTTTGGAAATTATTTTTTTATATTAGCTAGCGAAAGGTAGAGAAAGGTATGTTTCAATGTTCTAAATCATAAAGAGTGCGGAAAAAGTCATATTTCATCATTTGTTGCTCAGCCTTCGACGCTATTACTGGATATAATTAGACTGTTGAGTTATAGATATGACGTCATAGCGCGAATATATATATGTAAACGAGAGAAGTCGGATTATTGTTATCAGATTTGTCATGTGATGTTTATGGTTGTTGTTTATATGTGATTTGTATTCTTTCTGATTATTCTTGCATTTTCATTGATCGATGTAAACCAGGCCTTATAAATATATTCACATCATATGAAATATGCAACTTCTTTTCAAAAGTGGCTGGCATGTTTGTGAACAGAAATAAATATTTACAGTGAAAAATGTTGTAGTAGCATGAGCTAGAGGAATATGTTTTTTTAATTTTTTTTTTTTTGATTACTTGTTTGAGAAAGATTTTGTAGTTGGATTGTATCTTCGATATTATGAATACACCTTTCCCGAATTTATTTGGCGCTTCTACATGAAAAAGAGGCCCTACTTAGAAAATACATAGCTTTCGCCTACTAAACTGCTATTATGTTTTATATCGTTTTACCCCTCTAAATGAGTTCAGTCTCATTTTTATTGGTAATTTGTGTAAGTAATTCCTAATGCTGGAATCTTCGTTTTATTAAGAACCTCTAGGGATCA
>JAUELI010140315.1:0-12993 GCA_031471325.1 Catablema vesicarium
TAACCTTAGAACAACGTTTGACCAAACGTTGTTCTAAGGTTATTTTGCGGACTTTGAACAGGTTTTTGCTCACTGGGGTTTTCACAATCGTGGGCAGAACAAACAGGTTAAATAAAACTGGAAAAGGTTATTTTTTGATTTTCAATATATTTATATATATTTGTATATATATTTAATACCCCTCACAATACATATGTAAGCTTTTAGCTAACAACGACCGAAGGAAAATAAATTCCATATTGATAATAGGTATTACTTAAGTATTAGGAAATTTTTGCATCATTTTACAAGAATCTGTTTTTAATTCCTCATAACTTATTATTATTTTTTGGGAGTGGGGAGGGGGAATGGAAGGGGTAAGGGACATGTGAACCACGATACTTTATCATGGGGGACACTCACTTTCATTGATCCAAAAAAAGAGCATCATGAATATTACATATTTGTATACTTAAGCAGAAAAAGAATATGGCTATGGTTAAAATAGAAGGGGTTTTGGAGGGTTTGGAGAGTAATCCCAGTGGACAAAAACTTGTTCAAAGTCCGCAAAATAACCTTAGGACATAACGTTTGACAAACGTTGTTCTAAGGTTATTTTGCGGACTTTGAACGAGTTTTTGCCCACTGGGATGTAGACCTGTCTGCATTACAGGAGAGATTTGTGGAGGAGAGCTTAAAAAAATATGATTTCGAAATATAAACAAAAGATGCAAAATAATAAATTAACTCACAAGCAACGATACCGTCAGATACATGATATTTTTCCAACGTCGTTTTGACGTCATGATGTCGTTATTTTGACGTTGAAATAACCTCATGTACCGGAAGAAAAGCTATCCATTCGTCTGGTAATGCTACACGCGAAAATTTTTGTTGTTGATTTTCAAATAACGAACATTTATGTCGGTTCGTTGAAAAAATTTGTCGTGATACTAATAATGTACAAAAAATCCTGAAAGCTAACTGTTATACACACTTTGGTTGCATTAAATAAAAAAAGTATAAATTTCTAAAAAAAGCTATTTATAATAAGATAACATCAACATATATATATATATAAAAGAAATAAATTATATTCTTCAAAACGGTAGTTGCATAAATTGTTTTTTTTCTTTTTCTATTTCACCCTGTTTTCGGCTGTCGTAAAATTAACCATAGTCATCAATAAATACGTTATAAATAAATACAGAAATAAGAAAGTTGTTTTCTAGAATCTTACTAACTAAGCAGAAGGATTCCAGGTATCGAGAATTAGTTTTTTGATCAGCAATTACTTTGACATCAGGTGGATGAACATCCTTTTTATGAATTCTACAGATTTTTGTAGCTAACAACTTCAGCTATTCCAAGACTTTAACATATATCTTTTTGGTTATGCATGGCATACAAATCTAACTATTTGCTATAAGTGGTAACCTCACACAAAATGAAATTGATAAACAATCTTTATTTGGCGCGTTTCTAACACACACCTATTTTAGCTTATTCCACTTTTTTACTTGATATAATTTTATTTTACTTGCATGTATAACGCGGAACGGCTTCAGTGCATCTGCGACATTTTACTTGACAACACCAAATAAATTTACAGTCACATGACTTTGTTTCCTGGACTATTTCTACACTATAGCCCCTTCGACAACACATAAGTTCGCATCCGTCCACACCTGAAGAACTAATGTTACATACACGTCCCTTCGTGCCGCTTATACCTAACGTTGAGTTGATAATGCAATAGTCTGGTGATTCGTCATAATAGACAAAGTCTAGTGTTGATGGTGGAAGGTATTCTTTGTATTTAGGAACAAGTTTTCGATATTTTTTCTTGCCATTTTTCTTTTCTCTGTATTCAAATTCCATTTCATGAGCAGAATCATAACGTTCTTTTAACATTTTCCCGATCTAGAATGAAGAAGTGAAATATTTATATGAGCAGTCCGTATTCGAAAAAACAATAAATAATCACTGTGGAGAAGAAATATTTGAGTATTTCTATTTCTCCTCCACAGGGTAACAAAACTGGGCACAACTGCAAATATAAAATGTGGAAATGTTTAGAGCCATGTTCAAAAATTATATCCTCCACAGAACTTGATAACTCTTCCCAGTGGGAAAAAATCTGTTCAAAGTCCGCAAAAAAAAACTTAGTTATTTTGCGGACTTTGAACAGATTTTTGCCCACTGGGTTATACCCATCCTTAGGTAAATAAATGATTTATGGAAATCAAGATTTTATTGGAATTATGTTGAGATAAAGTGTTACAGTTCTCCAGATCTCGAGCAAAAAATATACAAAAGACCATGAGGTCTTTCTGTTTCATAAAAGCCTTATCCAAATCGAATCAAAAGACGGACGGCAAATTTCCTGTGTTAGGGAACTACAAACAGCTAAGATCTAAGTCTTAATCAAGTAAAATAATTATCTAGTAGTTGCAAAGCTTTACAAATACATAACTCAGACATCCGAAATCAAATAATATAGTACAAAAAAATTAACCAGGCTTGACTGTGAAGAAACCAGGCTAGATTATGAAAGAACCAGGCTTGACTAAAATCTACAATTATGAATGCGTTGCCATGACAAAAGCCATTACTACTACCCATAATTCTATGACACAAAATGTTACAAACATTTATCTAATAATACCTCACTAAATTTTGGCTGAGCGAGCCAACAAGTTTTAAGATTACAGTTTCCCGACATACCGTGACATTTGCACTTTGTCCAGAGGTTATGACGAATAATCTAAGATATAAACAAGGAAGTTTTATATAAATAAATATATGATTCATAAATAATGAGGCTCAATAGATCAAGAATAAACTAATAGTTGTCAAACATGCTACCTATTGTGAACATGACGTTGTTCTGACGTTGTTCTGACGCATAACGACGCCATTTTGACGTTGGAAACGGTATGCACCAAATAGGTATCTAATATTTTTTCTCTTCAATTTCGAAAGTTAGAAATCAAAACTTTGGCCTAAACGTTTCATTTATTGAAGATGTATC
Organism: Catablema vesicarium; assembly: GCA_031471325.1. NCBI lineage: Eukaryota > Metazoa > Cnidaria > Hydrozoa > Anthoathecata > Pandeidae > Catablema > Catablema vesicarium. Next base: position 3,014 of record JAUELI010140315.1, read on the forward strand.
CTTTAGAATATGACTTTTAGCAGTCACTGCTATAATTTTCTCACCTCTCTACCAGCTCTATTGTTGTGCAAATTCATAGATTTTCTTGGACTTCTTCTCTTTCTTGCTAATATCTCAGCTTGGTCAATAAACAATTGCGAGAACCATATACCGTATGATATTGGTCTATTGCAACCACCCCATCTCCATCCTGCTTCAGTTCGGCCGCGGATACTGTTGTCACACCTGCAGTGTAATGATCTCCCTTCAGCACAAGCTTCAGTTACTGCATAGGCAACACCTGCAGATGTAATCCCATTGATGAAGGCTGATTCTCGACTTGCTGATAAAAGAAGATAAAAAAGACCTATTAATTTACCTAATAAATCTTCTTAGTCAGGCCATAGGTGGTCTAACTCACTTTGTCACTGGTCTAACTCACTCTGTCAAACAATAGAAGTTAGATATTTATATATATAAACCAACTTATCAAATAAGAAAATGCTTTGGCTTTTTTTTATTATTCAAGTACTTTAGAGGAATTAACGTAAGGGGATGAATTTTTACAAAACTAACTTCTGTAATTTTTACTAAAACCACAGAAATTATTCCGCCAATTTTAACGGGTAGGAGAGCGCAGGAATTTAAATTTTGTATTTTTTTAGAGCTGCTCAAGAATTGCTTTGAAATTATAAAGTTCCGAGTGGGCAAAAACATGTTCAAAGTCCGCAAAATAACCTTAGAACAGAGCTCGGTCCAACGTTGTTCTCAGGTTACTTTGCGGACTTTGAACAGGTTTTTGCCCACTAGGTTAGGATTCAAGGCTGCATTTAGTGCTACTAAAAATCTATGCCCAAAAACCTCTCTTCTACTTTTCATATTTGCAGTTATGTCCGACCTTGTGATTTCGGACAAACTATACACTCCAGCCGACAAGCTTATCATAGCGTATTATTTTTAACACAAATGAATATCTCGGGAGAAACTTTTATGATGGGCGCAATTGCCAGTAATTGTTTCGCTTTTTTTAACAATGGATCTATTTTCTTTGAAGTTACCGATCTATTGAAGACTTGATAATTGGCCATCTTTTCACACCTTTTATTGAGTTGTTGTCTAATGGTAACCTTGTCAAAATTAAAGAAACATGAAAGGGGGAAAGAGTTCGAATGACGTAGCTATGTTATCATAGCTTTAGCGCGATTTCTTTTGAACTTGACGACATTTAATTGCTATAATAACACAAGTGCTTACAGTAAACGTAAACCTGTTCAAAGTTGACGTTGTTCTAAGGATATTTTGCGAACTTTGAACAGGTCTTTGTTTACTCCAAAGGTGCAAAAAATTAAAATCTTCAAAAAAAAACCAGATAACAAATGATGGAACGACCCGAGAAACAAATTGTGTTAAAAGAGCACGTGTTCCAATTGAGCCCCAAATTTCTCATTTTAAGTTGCTCTTCACTTGTCGGCATATAATTGTTCATAACGTCAAAATGACGTGCTTTCGACTACATAACGTCAAAACGACGTCATTTCGATAAATAAATCCTAATTTCGAGCAAATTAGCTACTTTAGAGGGCTTCCAAGAAGGTATTGTCTGACTGTATATCTACTTTAAGTTGTTAATACAAAAAGAAGCTAATAATAGCCTAGCCAGGTAAGGTGTATTTTTGAGTTATGACTTTTAATGTTTTAATAAACAATCAAATAGCGATAGAATGAGAGTATTTATTACTTAGCTACCATGCTCCATCAAAATCCAGCTTATCCCTAGCGTCATGCTGAATTCAACAATTAGCTGTATTTATATGACGTGCTGGCATTGAAAAATACAGATTAAAGCGTCTATGGTGTTAGTGAAATCGATACTAGAGCTAATTAATAGATTGCATTTTAGTTAATACGGTTAAAGAGGTTTAAAAAGCCGGAAGAACAGAAAAAAAAGAATCCTCTATTTTAATCATCAGCACGATTTTTTTCTAAGTTGAACACCATTAAAATGGCCTAACTTAACTGGTCTAACTAAATTCTTTTAGTATCAAAACTCGACGAAATTTTTATACGATCATGTAATAATTCCGTGTAACGGAACATCAAAATTACTCTTCATTATTAACGACAGATATAGCACAATTTCACCGTATTGGTGATGAACACGTCTTGCTTGTGAACGACGCATCTAATGCTTGAAAATGTCGATAATTTTGAAGAGCAGAAAGACTTTGATTGAAAGAAACGTATCTAATGTTCTTTCTTTTAATATGCTCATTGGACATATAACGTTGTTTTGACGTCAATGGTAAAAGTCGGCGAAATAAACTTAGAACAACGTTTGATCAGACAGGTTTTACTGGGTGTTATGGAAGTTTGGAGACAAATTCTTTAATATTTTGAAAACAAATTGGCTTCAAATTACGACAAATCTCAAAATATTTTCGATAAGTTAAGACAAATCTCAAAATATTTTCAAGAACTTACGACAAATCTCAAAATATTTTTGATAAGTATATGCGAATCGGTTTAGCATGTTATTAAATACTGAAGTTAACATATAAAGCAAAACTACAGATCGATGTATCTTGTTTCATATACATAAACAAACAAACAAAAATACCCCACATAGAAGAACTCTCTTTATTTTTTATTTCGATGTCCTGGTACACCTAAAACTTGTTTTACCATGGAACCTCAATGGTTTATCCCAAATAAGTTTAATTTCTATTCGTGAGATAGGTATGGCTGAAAATTTCAACAAAAATCTAAAAATTGCAACTTAGACTAACAAGTTCCCTAAAAAAAATAAGTTTATCGCAGAAAGTTTGATCATTAAGATAAAAGGCGGACATGATTGGTGGAGCCATACAAATGACATATGACATCCATCTTAATGAATTGACGATTGTTTACTCTCCAATTTAGTAATTTTTGTTTACTGAAAACATATTTTGACAATACAAAGAATTTCTTCAAAAAACGAACTCTTTTTCTTAACAAGTTTTTCCCGATTATAATGTCTGAAAATCCAGATGTTGAAACTCTACCTGGATTATAATTTCGAAAATTTTGAAAATACATTTTTTATATGCTCCCCATTAGTGAGGTCACGTGACGATAAAATGACGTCATATGCTCAATGAGCAATGAAATATACATACCTTTGTCAATCATTTTTCCAAATATAGATGCACCTTTCTCTTGAACACTGCAATTCCATTTTCTATTTCGAAACTGCTCTTGACACTCATAAATGCTCATCCGTATCCCTTCAGCAACACTTGGTATTAGATCTGTGTAGTTCAAACATACATCTCTTTGATGCTGGCGAAGATCTTTGCACAAGTTTTTGTTTCTAGTCGAACGATGTGTTGGATCAATGGCTAAAATCTGAGTACCAAGTGCCCTATAATATATTCAAATTGGTTGTAGATATGCTTGTTTACTTCGTTCAAAAACATGTGAATTTTTTCGTGTTTTCTGAACACTGTGAACGGATATAAGTACTGTCGTAGTTCGGCAGGAAATCGCGCTTACCCGTAAGACCCATTTCAACATACACAACAAAGTCAAAACAAAATAATTTGACGTTATAAAATGTCCTGTGCCAGCAGAGTACGAAGAATACAACCCTAATATAACAACAAGCAACATTCCGATGTCGGCTGCCGGTAAATTAAATCACACATATAAAAAAAATTTAAGGGCTCTAGGTTGTATCACGATAATAAAATATCATTTCTCACCAATTTAGTACTATAACTATAACAGGAAAAAGTAACATGTTGTACCACTCTGCTGTTTAAAGTTCAGCACACTGTAAATTGATACACCATCCTCTCTATATACAGTATTTATATAGTAACCACTTGTGTCAAAAAACAAAATGCCTACAATCATTGTTGTTCTAAAAGCTTGGCGCCATTATTTTTTTATTTATAGTTTTGTTACTCGGGCTTCATACCTGGTATCGTAACTCAGTGGGCAAATACCTGCTTGAAGTCGGAAAAATAACGTGAGAGCAACGTTCATTCGAACGTTGCTCTAACGTTATTTTGCTGACTTTGAGCAGGTATTTGCCCACTGGGAAGTGGTAGCATGGAGGTATGAAATACTCTTATATCTCCATAGTGATAGGATGCTATTTTGGACAATAATTTAGTCCAGACTTGAAAAATTCAATTGTTGAAAATTACAATTGGAAATTTTAAAGCCTCTTCAAATATGTCCGTTATAAAGTTCGTTTATGTTCTTCAGAAGCACCATGTTAGCAATAATACCAGTGTAATGAAAAAATGAAATATTGTGCAACATAATTGCATCACATGGTTGCAGAGACTTGTAAATGAAAAGAAAGCCAACTTTCAAGGTCATAAAGGTATCAACAATGGAGGAGAAACGTTTGAACATAGATTCAGCCTATGTAGTCGGAATCATTACCCCACCACAGAACTTATCCAGTCTTGAAGCAAACGATCTTCTTTGTTTTTAAAGAAAATATAAAGAGAATATTTGGAATTGACAAAAGCACGTGTTGTTTCTAATCAAGTGGAAATGAAGAGAATACTTACTATCTAAAGTCTAGCCGCATCGTTGAGTGGTTTTAGCATATCATAAGTTATCGAGTAAAATGAAAAAGTTGAAAAAATGATAGGAAATAGTAGAAACTTTGGAAATATTGCTACCAAAAATATATTGTACGTGCTACTTATATATCTGCTGCGACTTAAAACAAATGTATTTTCTACATGCTCTCAAGTATGCGGTTTAAAAATCGGTTTTGTTTTTGAACGAACGATTTACAATATGAATAAAATATCCTTCCAAAAAATAATTAAGAAATATTATCAAAAAAATCCTTGCTTAACTTAGCAGTAAAAAAGGTAATGGGTGCACTTATTATTATAATTATCACTAACCTAAACTATCATACTCACATATAAAACGTGGGAAAGTTAATACGAAACGACCATTCGAAGTTCGCACTACCCTTCTACGATGTAACAATCAATAATAACGATGCAGAATTACAGACAAGGCATATTACCATTGATAGCACGTAATTGAACGTACTCAATTTTCACATGAGAACGGAAATTGAAATTACTATTACGATATTAGCCTGGAAATGGTTCGTAGAGAAGAAGTCCTGGGGAAGAGGTTTAGCTTGCAAGGCATGTAGTAAATGTTTAGAAATGTGTCATATTTTAGAGAAAATAAGTGAACAGTCATGGTAACGAGGTTGGAGCAACCGTTATTCACACGCATCATAGAAGGGTAAAAACGTATCAACCAATCATAACACATAGAAACACAGTTTTGTGGGACTAAAAGATCCAACGTGAACCAAAATATCACTTCATATACAATAAACCCCTTTTTACGTACATAGGCGTACAAAGGACGTCTTTTATGCAGGATTATACTTATGAGCAATTAATTGCCACGACCGATTACGATAAACGACCGATTACGATAAAATAAAAACGCTGAGGACACCTGGGTAACCGAGAAAAAAGTGGTTTGCTATCTAAGGCAAGATAGAATATTAAAGCATAGCTTTATTCACATAGACATTGATATGTCATACACGCAATAAAACGATTGATTTCGGTTAATTGTTGAGTTAATTATATCTTAATTAAGGGGAGGACATCGTTTTAATTAATTGACCAAACATTGCATTAAATGCATAAGTCAAACGTAATTATGGCATAAAAACAGCCGTTTTTAATAACAAGGTACATAGCATGCATTTCCTATCCATCTTGTCTCTTAAAACACATGGAATGTGTAGGCCGGATATATCCGTAAATTTCAAATGTGGCGGAGAGATTTTTGAGCAAAGATTCAAGCTATGGAGTAAAACTTACTCCTTCACAGAGCTTAATCTCATATCCAATATCCAATGTCACATGCAATAAAAAGAAAGGAAATAGACAAACGTCTAAACAAGATAGAATCAATTTTGACAACACAATCGTGGACTAACTATAATTAAATTTAATAGCTAAAACGTAGCATAAGAATAGGAACCTTAATTAGCAGTTGTCTGACCATGGAAATCAGTTTAATGCAATCACAAGTCCATAAATAAAGTAGGTGATACAAATAGAAAGGGACGTGTATAGAACTTTTTTTGATGTTGTGATCATACAAGCAGGAAAAACTTTTTGATGTGTTTATCCGATGCCTAAACAAACAAAACCTAATCACGTGACATGCCGTTTTTAACGTTAAAATAAGTCTTCCCTCCCGGAACTATTACGTTTCTCAGCGGTTATGACGTCAAAACGACGTTATTTCTATTAAAACGTCATTTTGACCAGTAAGTGGCACTTCAACAACTTTTTAACAACTCAATGTTAAATTTTCTTGTCATTTTAAACAGAAACATGACTTATGTAAAAGGAATGTTTCGTCTTTTTAACAAAAGTCATCATTTAAAGACGTCTAAACAAGAGTGGGTTTTAGTTGAGTATTAAATATGATCAATATAAATTTGTTGACAATAATCACGATTGAATCATAAGACATTTTCCAGGAAAATTATGCAAATTATTTCTTCTAGGTACATTTTGGCGAGTGTATATTTGGGGTGCATGGGCATAATTTTGAGGATCTTTTCATAGTCCAATAGTGTGCGTGCGTCGGTGGTTCGGAAACAATTTAAAATCTATTTGAAACTTTTGCAAATAGATCTTTAGTTTTGCTTTATTTTTGTGACCATGTAAAGTAAGATTTTCTGTTTCTTTATTTACCAGCTTCCCTATGATGGACTTTCTCATTATAAACCAAAATAGTTATTGTGACGTAAAGTTTCTAACCAAATAAACAAAAACCTGTTCAAAGTCCTTAAATTAACCCTAGAACAACGTTCGATTAAACGTTGTTCTAAGGTTATTTATTCTGCGAACTTTAAACAGGTGTTTGTTTACTGGGATAGTAAACACCATAGTGCATATATATATATAGTTTTAAGCAACAAATATTTTACCATAATTAACTGACGTCAGTTCAATATGACGTCATCGAATTATGATGTGACTGGAATAGGTTCATTGACGCCTTACGGATAAGTACCAATGTACTATGTTATAACGAGTTACTCAAATTACCAAAAACACAATGTTACCGGATAAAATCCCATACAAATAAAATTCGGCACTACTAAATCGTTGTATATAGATGTGACGTAGTAGAAATCAAAAAAACGAGCAGTTGCATTATTATGACGTCAGTTATAGAAGTTTGCGCAAGTATACAAATATGATCAAATTATCTACACACATTTAAAATCATAGTTGTTTAATGTTCTTTTATGTAAATTGGCTCGTATTTCCGAGAGGGTAAAAATAGTAGCATTGAGTACTTCCTTTTTCCGGAACGTTTTCTACACTATTTATCAAGGATTTAAAGTTATGATCACCGTGCAGATCCCCGTGCAGATAAGGAAATAGAGAAAAGTGAATAAACATACACACAACAAAAACCTAAATATTTGATTACCTGAATAGAATATTTTTATCCAACTTTTCATCATATGCTCCTAAGTTAAAAAATGAATAAAAATATAAGTTAAGAACTTACATCCAATTCACAGGTTCCACGGTCTGTAGTTTGTATAAAATAAACAAAAGTAACATAACGCGATTTTGAACTAATTTCGCCATCTTTATTTCTATAATTTCTTCTTCAGTTCTTAAGGAAACAGTTGATCTCTATGTAGTGTCTTTAAACTCGTGTCAATCTACTTGCCGTCAACTGCTTATAATCATCAATTAAGTTATAATAAAACCAGATATATGTATACAAGTTTCTTGCTTCGATAAATCTTTTTTAAAGTAAATATCCCAAAATGGTTTTTTTTTAAGCGGGAAAATATAATGTCTGTTCTCTTGACTAGCTCATGATATGGGTAACCAAATATGTAATGTAATATAATGTTAAACTCTTGGGAGAATACTATGTAATTAGTCCTATTAGTAGTCGGTGTGTCTGTTCAATTTTAAGAGATGGTCTCGTAAGGTAATTTACGATTGTAATAAATTTCTTTTGTCTTTTGTTCAATAAACCGATTCAAACAATAATATCGATTGTTATGCTAAATTATTATAATAAAAGTAAAAAGAGAGAAGAAATTTCACACTATTCCACTAATGAAGAAGATGATTTAAATGATGTCCAATTTTTACATGCACACATGAGATATGAAAATAATAGTATGCGGTGACTTCAGACAGTATCTTTGCATTAACGAATGCTTATAAAGTATTGTATAGAAAGTCTTAAATATAATATACATTTTTATTTATTTATTGTCTATTGGTCATAAATTAAGATCACATCTATAGATATTTACCACGCATGTGCAAAAAATTCAAAAATGAAAATATTGTCTGTTTGTCATCAACGCACGAAAATATTTCGTTTTAAAATCATTTCTTGACTTCCTGTATAAAAAAAAAACACTTTTATACGTTTAATCGACTTATATTTTAATCCTCATTTCTGTGTCGTTTTTCCATTTCTCCGACGTAAATAACAAACATACTACGTAATGATGACAAGTAATATGTAAACAAATAGTAGAAATTCCGGAACTTCTAATTACTCATCCATTAGATAATCGATAGAAGGTTGGCCCTGTAATAATTTTAATAAGATTGTTATGTTTTTTCTGAACCCTCCAAGGACCCCGCCTCAACATAACTTTGTTTATTGAAATCGCACTAGTGAAAAACTTATATGAAAATATTTCTTGCCTGCTTTGTCATACGTTCCACAATAATAGAAAACGTTGTTTCCATAGGAACATGCAATTTACCCAATCCCTTAATGATACATTTCACTGTTCCTCCCTTCACCGTCTCGTAAATTCTCTCCGCCGTCTTTTCGATTCTCTAAAGTATTTTTTATGGAGAAAATTCATATTTATCTACTTATTACCTAGTGGGCAAAAACCTGTTCCAAGTCCGCAAAATAACCTTGAACAACGTTTGGTCAAACGTTGTTCTAAGGTTACTTTGCGGACTTTGAACAGGTTTTTGCTCACTGGGTTATTATTATTTAGATATTCATTCCTAGTGGGGTACCCTCGAGATAAATATTCACATTTTGTTGAAATATTGTAAAAATTATATATTTATGATAAAATTATTAAAATAATTGACATTTTTCAAAAAACAAATCCCCTAGAGACAAAGTATATGAGAATACCTCAACAACGAAGAGTGGACAAAAACCTGTTCAAAGTTCTCATAATAACCTTAGAACAACGTTTGATCAAACGTTGTTTTAAGGTTATTTTGCGGACTTTGAACAGGCTGTTGCCCACTGGGAAGGATAAACAATGAATATATATAAAAAAATTCTCTCAAATTCGACACAAAATCCAATTTTATTTACCACAATCCATCCAGTTCAAGAATTCAAAATAGTTCATGCGATATAAATGGTTGTTGATAAATTCACATCACTAGTCCCCAACCGAACAAATTCACCTAAGTAAACTATTGATGAATAGAAGAGAAAACCTGGTCAAAGTCCGCAAAATAACCTTGGATCAACGTTTGGTCAAACCACTGGGTATATATATATATCGAATATGAGAATCACAGTGGGACAAAATTGAAAAACAAATATAAAAACTGTTTGGAAAGTTAATTAGACGTATTATTCACACTTATATTCGATGATAACATGTCCCAATGAGTCAATCCATAACCACAACGAAGTGCATAAGGGTCAAAATAAGCAAAATTAGGTTTTTTCAATATAGATTCACATCTTTACAGTTCTTTTATTTTATTTATATTTTATTATATTTATAAATAACTTTTCTTGCTTCCTCACGGCTTCAATAGAATATATATTACTAAGAAATTGCAGTGTGATAACCCAAATAAAAAGCCATCAATTTTACCCTATGCAAACAAAAAAGAAATTACAAACCCAAACTCGTCCCCAGCGCTTCTTCTCTCTTGATGTTTTAAATTGGTAAG
>JAUELI010140426.1:0-12987 GCA_031471325.1 Catablema vesicarium
ATACAAACACATACTTTATTGAAATATTTGAGCGTGGTTTCGACATATGTAAACATAAAGTCATATCAGAAACTTTACTTTAAGATATTTTCCTGATGTTCGATTTATGTGTTGTGTGATTTTTCAAACCGACCGCGGTTTCTTGTTTAACTTAGATTTAACCTCGACAAAACCGTAAAGAACTATAGTTAATAATATAGGTCGCGCAATTGTCGATAAAATGATAATATCGTTTGAGGGTAATGAAATCCAATCGATTAGTGATTATGATGTGTGGAAAACATACCAAGATTTATGGTTGTCAAAAAAATATCGTCTTTATAAGGTTGAACAGGGTATTGACGATGAAGTTACAACACTGAAAAAACGTGTTGGTACAAAAAAACTGACGGCGGTGCACTGATGAACAAGTCGCTATTGAAAAAACATTTAAAAATGGCTTTTGTGTCCCGTTAGTCTTTGAATTGTTGAATGATCTTCTATTTTATCAGTATGGTTTAAATGATAAACTAGAATTTAGCTTGCATTTTGCATCATATGATCGCATTATAAAAGTGACTGGTGATACCAGCTTCGTACAAAATATCAAAACTTGAATTACAGTTTGGTAAGGTGACAAGTATGAACCTATCGGATAACATGAAGTCTAATTACAGCAGTCTAGCATTACCCTACGATCGTGTATTAAGGCATAAGATAATCCCCTATGATAAAAGTGATACTGTCTGGAATATTCAAATAAAGCAACATCTTATCGAGAGAATATGCTGCTGAAGAAACATTATTCATTCTTGATGATATCATAGCAGATGAATCACTCGACAAACGTCGTCAAGCATTACTCGAGCTGGGGACATCTTAAACATTCATTGTGGCTCTTAACCCAAGCATACACGGCCGTACCTAAAAATATAAGACAGCAAAAAAAGATGTTATTCGTTTGGTACCCCAACGAGAAGACTTATTTAAAAATTATTGATGATGAGACAAACCTTGTTGATGATTAGGAACCTATTAAAAATCAATTAAAAAAATCAAAGCATGGTTGTTTATTCATCCGACTAGAATACCCCAGAAGTTTTATGGTAATTTAATAACCGGTGATTATTGATCATTTTGATAAATAAAATGATATCAAAATGTTGCAACATTAATCCTGAAAATTATCATACCAATTGCTTTCAAGGCAATAAACATATTACAAGGCCTTTTTTTTTTTCATGAGGTCACAACTACCACAATCAGAGATCTCACCAATTTTTAACATACTCAGGTGGTAATTGCGTCTTTTCGGGAATTAACATCAATTTCTCACTAACGAAGGATCTATCCGGACCGTCTGCAAGATAATACAAGTCACGATTTTCTGGATCTTCAACAATATTATCCAGTCGATACGTGTCTTTAGACCAAAAAAAATCAGTAGCCCTTTGTTTTTGGTCACCGTGTTGCTCACCAGGTTGGTATAAATATCTATATAACCCGTCCGTTGGTAATAAATCTTCTTTTGGAAAAATTTCAGTCTTGATCAAGGGGACTTGGTTTAATTTAATAGCATTCACGGGTTTTACCCCAATCATTCGAGTCTTACTATTGTGCTCTTTAGATATTTTACCCAAGTTGTAGCGACTTTTTCAGGATCTTGAAGCTCCTGCGCATCTTCTGGTTTAAACAAAAATTTTGCCAATTCTTTATTTAAGGCCTCTACAAAAGCCGTGTAAGTATGGCGGTATTTTGTTGTTGTTCTTCTTCGAATTTTAACATCGTGACTTTCAAAAAGTTTTGTCACGTCTGCCTTGAACCCACTACCGTTATCAATTTGTACTGTTTCACGCCAAGTTAGAGGTCCTGTCTTGTAAATATATTTTAGTCTATCAGCAACCTCGGAGGCTTTTTTCGTTTTTAACGGCCTTACCACTTATACCTGTTAAAATGTACTTGTACTTATTGAGATAAATCGTATCTTCTGGCATATACAACAGATCAAATTGATGTAATTTGTTTGGAATAGTTACATCGTAATGAGGTCTAGTTATTTTGGGGGGTCTAGATATGTGAACTTGCCAAAAAGCCTGTTTTGCTAAAAATTCTACGACTTGCTTACGTGATAATTTAGATTCTTTTTGCAATAATTTAATATATTTTCTCCCAGTCCAAAGATTTCAGGGTTGATAATATAGTTCAGTTAATGTATCACTCACTCATTTATTTATAAATATTTATATACTATAAACCCAATAATAGATAACCCTCCAATTATAAAGATATACTCACCTTGTTGTTGTTTTTTACTCGGCTGGTAAAATTCACTTAATTTTGGTTCAAGTTCCTCATTAAATTTAGGTAGATGTCGTTTGGTTGCGATATAATACTTTTCCATTGCCTCATCGAGATTTTGAAATGTTTTTTCACTGTGAGCCTCTTGTCGTAAACGTTTATTTACTTCATCAAGGTTTTCTTGTCGTTTTTCCGACCATTTAGTGTGCGCTTTGGCTAATTGTTCAGTTGCTTCATCATGTCTTAACTTTTCCCTATCACGATCTGAAAGTTGTCCAAAGAGATTGATAGTTTGATCCACTAAATGCTAATGCGTTTATACCCGCACCGACTGCCATCATTATTAAACTTGCCATGTTTATTTAAAGCCATTTTTGATCTTTTGCATAATATACACTAGCATCAGCCAATGTTAGGTACGCAAATATTTTACCAATATTTTCAGCGTTGAAGGTTTGAATAGGCTTACTAATACCCATTTTTGAACCTAAGTATGTAAGTAAAGTAACTACTATTGTCATAATTGTGCCGTGCATAACACTCTGCTTAATATCTTTTATCCAGTTTGTTTTACTCATGTTTATTAATAGTTTTTTTAAACATTTTTTGACATTAATTTATCTTGTATGGGTTTTTTAAGATGATGTTGTTGTTTAATAAAGGGTGTTTTTGTTGTTTTGTAATACGCTATTGACCCTGCAATGACCCCTATCGCCAGCACTCCTAATATCATATATTTATTACTAATTATATCATTAGCAGTATCTTTGTTAATAGTTGCATCACTAACACTACTATTTTCTGGATTTTTTAATATATCTGCTTTTAATTTTAAGAGATATTTCTCATGCGCAATCCGACCTGCTGCTACTTTGCTAGGTTTTTTTGTTTTGTTTTCTGTCATTTATTATAACTAATATTAATAATAATTAATATTAGTTGTGGTACTAACTAGTAGGTCTTGGTAGGTGTTGGTACTAAGTGTTAGTAGGTCTTGGTAGGTGTTGGTATTAAGTGTTAGTAGGTTACTATTAATTTACTTTTTAAAACATACATCATCAGTAAAAATATCTTTATCAGTAATAATATTATTACGTTCACTTGCTATATTAGCAAATGACTTCCAGTCAATGTGGTTAAACACTGTAGAAAATAATGCAATATATGGTGAATGGGGGGGGGGGGGGGGATTTTTGGTAAATATGAGGACCCAAAATTTCGAGAGGGGTAGGCATAGTTAAATTAATAGCGGGTGTAATTTTATCAATAAAATCAGATTTTGTTAAAAAATTGGAGTTAATATCGCTTAGCATACTTTGAAAATCATCAACAGCGGTTGGTTTAGAAATTATGTCTTTGTGTTTTTCATCCTTTTCTCGATTAAAACTTTTTTCTATATTTAAACTTTCTTCTTTTAAACTTTCTTTTTTTAAACTCTTATATAATTTTTCAATTACCTTATCTTCAGCTTTATTTAAAATTTCAATAGTCCATTTTCTTTTTTTTTTAGTTTATCAATATTCACCCTTAGATATTCCCGTTTATCTACTTGTTTAACTTTTTCTGCAGTATCAATAATATCACCAAATAATTTTTCCAAATTATTAATTATGTTTATTATATAGAAATATTTTGAATATATACTAAAAATTATAAAATATAGTGGGGCGATTAAAAATACTATTATTAGCATTTCAAGCATTTTATTAAAAGCCAACATAATATAATTTAAAGATATGCGGGTGTAAAAACACCCTGGTTCAACGATCAACCACCACTGATCACATCACCACAATCTTGACATATTGTTATAATAATAGCAGCTTCTCCTTTTAAGCCTTTACGCGTCTCTTGACGCACGTTTTTGTGTTCCCATGCATCAGCCATGTTGTTGAATATTATTTTTTCGTAGTCAAATATTATATATACATTGATTTATCACGCTTGAGGAAATATCGTGCTTATGGTGGCAATTTTTAAAAAACTTGTTATACAGAGTATGTGTAAATATTAATGCAAAACAATGTTTTTTTTTGTAGGATTTTTTTAAATCATACAATATTAAAAAAAAAATGAATGAAATGTATTACTCCAATGGTTTAGTGTGAATCTTCTAAAACATAGCGTTTATCATAATATGCTGATAAACCTAGTTTATTTTGAGAATATGTTACTATGCCTTGATCGTGTATTCTAAACCCAATATTTACAGCTTTATCTAGACCTCCTTGTAACGCCACCATAAACCGTTTCCAGTTTAGATCGTTTTGACGCTTTGACATACCCTTACAACTATACTTTGTGCCCGACTTTCTGACACAAATATAATACTTTGGGGTTAGTGCAATCATCCTTATACCTATAAATTCAGGCTTAAATAGCCCTGGAGTCCGTTCTGTATATTTTACTGCTGCCAACCACTTTTCAGCCTCTGAGCCATACTTTTCTAAAAGTTCTGGTTTTACAACATCTCGTAAACATTCTCTTGATATTGCAAAATATGCCGAATCTGTATCCATATAAATATATTCAAAATCTTCACGGTCTATGTACTTGTCAATAAAATCCTAATAAAATTCTAACATCCGTAATTTTGCCAGCTGATAGACAGCAATTCCACATTGATAAGGACGCACTATATTACAGTTCTTTTTCTTTCTTTAATCTCATAGGCCTCTCCTATTTCTTCTAAATCTTCAAAAAAGGGTGATCTCAGCGCAGCATCAACTTTTCGACCATTAGTTGTAAATGTTGTGTACCTATGCCGTGCAATATCCTCTATCATTTTACCATAAAAATTGTTGCCTTTGAGTTTGCTTGTTTCGCCTACAATCTTTTTGTTTGGAAACTCATCAGCTTGTCGTCGTGCAGAGGCTACTTCTTCTGGAAACCAATCAAAAGGTAGACCTCGTTTGTATTTTAAAAGTTGATAAAACCCTGTCACTTTCAAACCATGCTGCAGATACCATTTCAACAAAGGTGTGTACAACAAGATCTTTTTCGCTTTCATCACACGAAGTAATTTTCTTGAATTTTGGTTTTCTTTTCGCCCTGTTTTTTGTTGATAGTTCTTCATGTGTTTTGGTACTTGATCAAAAGGCATTTTATCAACAACAAACAGAGGTGACATTTCATTAAAGTGCTCGTACAATTCTTCAGGAACAACAATATCAACTTGGACAAAACCAAAAATTTTATCATTTAGTACCCGTCTCGTTAAAGAATTAATATTCTGCTCAGATGTAGGAATTTTGTATTTTGTTAATTTTTCGTTTTTACACGGCATTTCTCGTCCTGAACAGTACAGGTATAAAGAATTTGCGTCATACCCTAGTATTGTTTTGCAGGTTTTACCTTTTCTACCATAAAGATGTGATCTGATACGTGTTCTGTTGCGTTTATGATACCTACCCTACAAAACACGGTTGCCGGCCCGCCTATCATACCAGTCTTTAGTAGCTCATAAGCCTGGTTTTTACCACATTTTCCACTTTTTACTTCTTTACAGTCTTGACATTTTTGCACGCTATAACCCTGTTTTTCAGTGAACGCATGGTTTCACATTCTGGTTTCTCTTCTAATGCTTTGTTTAATACATCATTCATTGATACACCCGGTATACTGACCGCATCTTTCAAAATATCAATTTTATCATCGTAATATTGGGTTCTTGTTTTGTCGACAGCCTCGATAAAGGGTTCAACATCAGCCAAGTTGTATTCACGCAACCAGTCAAGCATCGTCACACAACCTTTAGTAAAAAAGGCTTTTCGAAACTGCTTATACTCCTGCTTAGTGATAGAATATCCTTTTTTCATCAATGTTGTACCGTCGTAGACATCTAATAAACTACTGTGAAAATCTTTATATTTTACGGGTCCCTCTTTTAATTTGTCATAATTTGTCAACCAGTCATAGGGGAACAATCTAAAGATTTGCACCATTTGTCGTAGCTCAGACCTGGGGCTAAAAAATTCTTAATGTCAACAAATTTAAACTTTGATGTTGTAACAAACATATTATTGTTTTCCTTTCTAGCCACAAAAATCTTCTCATCTTTATCACCATCTTTGGCAATATCTTCCACAAAATACCGTTTGATAAGATTCAAATCATATTTACCACTATTGAAACCAAATACAGGTACTTGCTTCAACCATCGATACCAGGATTCTTGTACTTGGACCGGCAACATATCAAAATCATCCTACGTCATTAGTGATCTGTTTTTGTCTTTTTTCTAACTCTTCAACAAACAACTTGATCAATAATTGGGGATCTTCATTGACTATAAATGTAGGTTTACTGCTAAAACTATCGTGAATAGCAACGCTCACTGGTGTTTGGTTCGATGTATAGATTAAGTCACTTGTTCGTTGATCATTTAATACAGTTAAAATGGCCTCAAAATCAAATACCATAAAATGCGGATATGGGTTAAATTGCTTCTCAAAAAAAGTCTTTAATTTTAGAGGTTTTTCACATTCCCAAATAGCTATTACTTTATAACCAAGCTCTTTGCAATCTTCAACTTTTTTCTTTGTTAAAAGGTTTTCTTTTTGTCCTCATTTGTCCTATCGAGTTGACATGTACAACCGTGCCATTTACAGCCATTGTACTCATATATTGTCCTGGTTGTAGGTTCGTATCCATCAACTTTATATAACTCGTCTCCTTTTCCATTTTTTATTACTCTTTCACCACCATGACCACACAACGCGTGATGTATATGTTTTCCAATCTCTTTGCTTTGGTGCTCAATCCATTGACATGCGGCATAGCTGAACTGATTACTGATTACCACCATAAAACACTTTTTCGCTACTATTTAAGATTTTTTAAAATTTTTTACCTTGGCAAATCAATTTTGTTTTGCCCCCGTTACATGAACCATCGTTTAAATGTCTAGTCAAGCTACATGATTGCGTAAATATCTGCTTACAGGCTATACATTCCCATCGTTGACACACAACATCCATATCATTTATATAAAAACAATGACCTTTTAGCATACCAATGTTGATTGTATCCAAGCCTTTTTTGTGTTGATTTTGACCATATACTAACCGCCATGGTGCTTCTTCCTTGTTTGTTTTAGGTTCATACACCCTAATGTTGATGTTAAATGTTTCCGTAATTCCTTCAATGTCTACTAATTTTGTAGCTCGCACATCTTCTCGCTTTAATTTTTTATCACCATAATACTGTCTTGCCAATTTTAGAGCAGGCATAGTAACATATTCACTACCACGATTCATATCACGTCGCATATATATAGCGAGACATCTCCATATGCACAAGTTATCAGTTCTGGCATCTTTACCATCAACAGCATCAATAAATTTTTTGTCTCTAAGCCATTCTGGTAGTAGACCACATCCTAATAAGGGTTCGTTTGATGTTATAATCTTGATTTGTACATGCGTAAAAACAACTTCACCACCATAAGAATATGGTGTTTTAATCGTTCTTTCTGCTGGTAAATACGCATGAATCCAAAACTGAAAATCTTCTAAGTCAAGTCTTTGAACCTCACATTGATCGATAAAATCTTCTATCTCTTGTAAGCTTGTTAATCATCTATTTGACCCCTTTGTTTTGTAATGCAGAGCGACTTCTCCACCCCCTCTATAAACTTCACATGAAAAAGAATAAACCACTGTTGTTCTCATGTTAATATCTGGTGTGATTTTGTGCATAATTACTTC
Organism: Catablema vesicarium; assembly: GCA_031471325.1. Taxonomy (NCBI): domain Eukaryota; kingdom Metazoa; phylum Cnidaria; class Hydrozoa; order Anthoathecata; family Pandeidae; genus Catablema; species Catablema vesicarium. The sequence goes on from JAUELI010140426.1 coordinate 7,986, forward strand.
TGTCAACGATTTTTTGTAAGTCGCCATGTTCTGACCCTATTTCCCTGTTCTATTAATATCATATCATGTTCATCAAAAATATACTGGATATCCTCAACTCCTTGATGTTCTTTTTTTTGGTTCTCATGTGAATAAAGGTGCTTGATATCTCCAATTCCTACATAGTTTTTGTTCGCTTCAATTTCAATTAGATCCAACAGTGTTGGCTGTCTATAAGCTTTTTTTTCTTCTGTCTTTTTATATAATGAAGTAATAAAATCTTTCACCTTCTGTAGTCTACTTGTAAGCGCATTGCGAGTCGCTGCCACTGGTTCTGAAATAGTGTTATATATTTTTGGAATTGCATTTCTAAAATACGAATTCATCCTTTTATTTTATACAGATTTTTCATAATTTTATTTTTTCTTATTGACAGGAAAAGACTGTTTATCGAGTAAGGGTATTTCCCTTATTGTTTTTTGCTGCACGGGGTCTTCCCCCTTACTCGGTTATTACCGGTTATTGCAGGTTATTGCAGATCACTGTCGATCATTTTAGATGACGTTATTTATTGTTGGTTACCGTCAAAATGTCGGAATTTATTGTTGGTTACCGTCAAAATGTCGGAATTTAGTGTCGGTCTTTTTAAGGTGTCAAGCAGGGTCTATTTTAGTGGAGCTGCTTTTTATTTTGATTACTTTTTTTTGGTGGGGACTTTACGCTGTTTTACCCCAAAGGAAGTCATATTCTGAGTATTTTACTACTATATACTAGCTTATGTCTGTAGCAACTTTGGTTCGAAAATTTTTTGGTTCGAATTTTTTTTTTGGGGTGGGGGGGGGGGGGGGCTGAATCGGCCACCCCCACCCCCGGAATTGAAAGCCTCAAATAGACCAGTAGGAGTAGGGTTAAATTTACAGATAAGGTAAACCGGTGTTTTTTATTATCGTTTATAACTTCTAAATTCTTCGAAGTACATGTATAAAAGTTATTATATTTGGAAAGTCCTATCTATCTTTGGATTTTTGCGCAGCAATAAATTCCCTCTAAACCATACGTGTTTTGTTTTCTTCATCGAGTCCAAATTCAAAAAGTGCCCCCCCCCCTCCCTCAATAAATCATGAACCATAAATGCTATCATAATCAAACTTTGCAAACCATCTATTGTGAACACTTTCCAAAAAAAAAAAAAATCGGCCACGCCTATAATGACGTCATAGTTACGAAATTTGTGAGGCTATTGTGTTCTGGTCCTGACAATACGTTGGTCCGCAAAATAGAGATTCTGGTCCGCAAAATACACCATTAGGATCCCTATAGCATATACATTAGTAGTTATTAAACTTTTTGCTACTAATACAACTAATACTTGGTATAAACTATTTTTATGAGTATATTTATATTTTTTTGATGTCAACTACCCGTCAAAAATTGACCACACCCACAATTTTACTGATTTTTTAATTTTTAATTCTTCATTTTCAAAGAAAGAATAAATTTTAAAAATTTCCTCAAATAATCTAAAAAAAATTTCTTTTCGTCACGTTGTAATGCTAATTTGAAAACTCCACCGGCACTTTGTGCCCCCCTCAGGTGGAATAGGGTTAACCGCCATGCATCACAAATTTTGATAAATATCACGCTTAATAACAATGTGACATACTTGAATACCGATTAGAAGCTGTAAAATAAGACTTGCATACTTTATAAACTGCCATACGGCCCAATTCAGGACAATCATACTCTAACTGTCGTCGAAAGTTACAGAAAGTTACAGAAAATAAAAAATGGCGTCTAGATAAGCTATCACCTAGCGAGAATATGGAAACATATTGTCTCTTAATAAACTTTAAGGAGATTTTCTTATTTTTTATATCTAGTTAACGGCTGTTGCCTGTACGGCTTAAAGCTGTTAAAAAATATGAAAATCGGTTGTCGCAGGTCCCCTTATTTTTCGTATTGTGTCTTTTCAAAAAGAGACAACAGAGGTAGAGTGCTGTATAAATTATCTCATATAAACGGTCAGATCAGAGACAGTAGTTTGTATCTACAGTATCTTACCTGATCAAGGAATGCTTTTTTACTGTTGGTAACCAGCTATTCAAACGAGACATTAGAATTCCAATGGAGATAGACCCAGAACCATTCCGGGAGAATCTGTATTTGTACTTCTATGAAGAACAATTTGTAAAAAAACTTGTTTTCTCTGGCTCACCTAGAGCTTAAAAATATCATGGAACAATCCGATTCATTGATGATCTTTGTGCCATTAATGATGTCGATGACTTCATGACATCATATAAGGAAATATACCCTAAGGAACTAGAACTCAAGGTCGAACATCATTGGGACCATGGCACATTCTTAGACCTTGACATAACCATCAAGAACGATACCTTTGTTTACAAACTCTTCGACAAACGAGACAAATTTCCTTTTTTCATCGTTCGTATGCATCATCTCTGTAGTAACATTCCATTATCAGTATTTTACGGTTCTATCTTCTCAGAGTTTTTGAAAATCGCTCGTTGCACTCTTCTATTGAGTGATTTTACACCAAGAGCATCAGAACTCTATCAGCGAATGGAATCACAGAGTGCCACAGAAAATAAGCTACACGCACAAATAGTAAAAGCATGTGGTAGATACCCTGATGAATTTCTTAAATTTCAGAAAGAGTCCATTGAATTGGCTCACCATGTTAAATCATCCATTTAAAGGTTAATCTTTTTATACCTCCTGTAATATATCTATCAGAAAAACCCATATACTGCAGGACAGTCATAGTTTATTTACTCAGAATTCGCATTTATATGCAGAAATAGGGTGTTTTCAAGTGATAGCTTAAAGCCTGTCCTTGAATTCCATTAAACTGCTATATTTGCTACACCAATGGTTCATTAATTTTTCTCGCCTTTTTTATATTTCCTCTATTTTCTAATCATATATTCTTACACTTTCTTCTGCATCAGAAGACTAAAAATGCAATACTGCTGGACAGTTAATATTCTATATATTATTCTGTATCATATTTTCTTGGAAGGTTTATCTCAGTACTGCTGGACAGTTATTATGAGTAGTATTTGATCACACAGAACACCTTGACTGTATTGTCTTTAAATCCCCGAAACAGTCAACAACATCATATTTTACTAATGTGATGATCATTGCTACTCATCTATTCTAATAAAAAATCAAAATTTTACCACGCATTTCGTGAATGAAATTCAAAAAAAAAAAAATTGCAAAACAAAATAAAATTCAAAAATATATTTCTATATTTCTTCAGTGGTATTTATCTAATGCAGTGCCACACTTTTGTGGCGGTTTTATTGATAAATTTTTCACTTATCCGACACTCTTTTCTCCTATAAACCCTTCCTATTAACTATACTCTCTGCAGAATGATTATTTCTCATATTAAAATAAAATAAAAAATACAAAATAAGAATTCTACCACGCATTTGGTGTATGAATTCAGGACAAAAAAAAAATGCAAAAAAAAAAAAAATTCAAAAAATAACTTCGCTTGTCCTCTACATGACAGATAGTACTATCTTCACTATATATATTGAAGATAGTTATATCTGTCATTTATTGACTCCGAAGATCAGAATAAGAGGACCATAATCAAACATGGATATAGAAGAAAGAAAAAAATAACAAATATTTTTTTTCTTTTTTGTTTTTTGGGAGAGGAGAAAACTTGTAAATCACATGGTCTTGATGGAGAAACCAGTTGGTATAGAGATAATGCATGGCTTGTTGTATATGGAGAACGCATATATAAATATAGCATATCCAAAAAGAACAAAAAGCAAACTAGAATATAAAATTAAAAAATAGTATAAAAAAAGTATAAAAGAAGATTGAAAAGTAGAAAAGAATATTGTTAGTTTAAGTAAACAGTCATCTGAGCGCCAGAACTTGTGACTCTAGTTGTATCCTTACACGTGTTACGGGTACCCAACACTCAACCTTTCGCAGATAACTGATAATACAAAACTTCAAGACCCGCCTGAGGCAATATCACTTGTCATTCTAAAACGAATGAAAAATAAAGAAAAATTGTAGACCATACGACCCACTGTGAGTGCTAATATTTGAAAAGAACAGATTGGTTTACGTGGTTAAATTTCAACATTATTTTAAAGTTAGTGTAGCAATAATAGAAATATTATGACAGAATAAATGTAAGGTAACACTAGAACGAGCATATAAATTAATACAAAAATATTATAACCCTAATGTGCATGGAGTGGCTGAGGTAGCGTTTGAGCATGGGGGGGGGGTGAATTTACCCCCCTCCCGCTGTCTAAAACCCAAATCACAAATGCCATAGACTTGAAACTTAGCACACTAAAAAAAAATCAAAATGGCGCCATTATTTTTGATGACGTCATCACTTACTTGACGATCGGTAGAGAAATTTTTTGAAAAATTTGGCAATTTTTAAAATGGACATAAAATTTTTTCTAGATCAGGTAATTAAGGTCTGTTTGATGTTCTCACCTTGTATTATGATGGGGAACTTAAGTTTATTATGTTTATGCCATTTAGAAATATAATTTAGCTTTTTTAGGCTTTTTTTTCAATTACAGGTGTTAGTTGCCGGGTAATTAGTGGAAATGTTTTGAATTTATTTTTTTTGGAAAAGTCTAGATACAAAATAAAAGTCACAAAACTTCAAGTTCTAATGTTTCGTAGAAAAAAAGTTATCGCACAAAAACCAAAAGGGGGGCGTAACCCCCCCCCCCCCCCCAATGCACTATAGGGATAAAAGATGTTTATAAAAGTATAAAAGAATGATTGAAAAAGCTATAATTTGATTTTCAGCAGTAATTCCTGAAATAATTTCATTTGGGGGCTCGTTAAATTTAAGAAAAGCTCCTGGGTGACGATGATGAGCTTTCTTAATTTGTTTTATGACAATATGTTTGTCACCTCCCTGTTTCATCATTCTCTTGAATAGCTCTACTGCTTTCGGTATAAAATCTTTGAATAGTAGGGTGCACCTGGCTAT
>JAUELI010140537.1:0-12977 GCA_031471325.1 Catablema vesicarium
ACACATTCGTTTTTTACGGTAAGGTAGCCTCATTTTTTGTCAATAACTATTAGAAGTCTTCTTATATTATTTAAAATGTATAGTAGCTTTTGATCCCTACCAACGCTGAAACCACTCTGAGGCGAGAGGCTATAGTATACCATTTGTTCATCAGTTTTAAAAATCTTTAATCAGCCCTTTGACCCTAAAAAATGCTCGAAATTGGTTCATGTCCCACAAGCAGGGAGTAGTATCATTATTCAAAACAACCAAAAATACCGATGAAATTGCCCAGAGTCCTCCCGACACTGGACTACCGGTGGTATATATAGTTGTCATCTACTGCAGAAAAATACTCGTAAAAGTGTGAAAATATTTTGAATATGCTGAAGGAGTTTTTTGAATTTAGGTCTTAAACCAGTTTGTGCGAGCAATCTTGCTATTTCAAAGGTCACAAGTCAGTTAATAATTTTTCCAAAGATCTGGACTATCGTAATAATAATGGCCTCACTAATAAACGCCCCCACATAAAAAAATTACAAACATTCACTTTATATGAATGCTTGAAAATATAGAAAAATATATATACTGTATACAAAATTTGATATTGTCCCTTGATAATGACTGGGAATTATTTTTTATTTTTTTATTATTATTATTATCTGAGACATGTTTCAATATACCGAATCGTCGTATTGACTCTATCCCAACCCAGTGGGCAAATACCTGCTCAAAGTCAGTAAAATAACGTTAGAGCAACGTTCATTTGAACGTTGCTCTAACGTTATTTTGCTGACTTTGAACAGGTATTTGCCCACTGGGAAGGACTGAAATTAATAAGCTGTGTGGATGTATGCTCAAAGATCTCTCCTGTGTGTCTTTGATCTTGACTAAAACACATTTACAATAAAACTTTTTTCACACGAGGGATTACTTCATATCTACACGCGTAATATATAGATATGAGAGAATACGTGCAAGATGAACCCGGTTTTTGCTCAATTTTTTCGTGTTTTTTTTGCACGAAGTCACTATTTTGACACGAAACTAAAACCGTCGGATCAGTCTTGTGACACTGACGTATCCCAGTGGGCAAAAACCTGTTCAAAGTCCGCAAAATAACCTTAGAACAACGTTTGGTCAAATTTTGTTCTAAGGTTATTTTGCGGACTTTGAACAGGATTTCGATCACTGGAATAACTATATATTTTACTATTATGTATGATAAACATTTTTTCTTAATATTTTTCTTTTTTAATTTCAGACTCAGAAGAGGATAGGGATTACAGCGAGTCAAAAGATGAGTTGTGAATCACTACACACTGCGTACACTACTTTATAATAATTAGTTTATATTTGATACGCTTTGTACTTTTTGATACGTTTTATACTTTTTTATATTTTTATACTGAGATTTCTCGACTGGTAATCGATCCTATTTTCTTTCTACCATAAAAGAATCGACGTCATAGTATGGTTCACAGTTACAAAGTTGTTTGTATTATACGTACCGGAAATTACGAATAGCCAAATAAAATGATTTATTTTTAGATAATAACAAGTTCTTTTTATACTTCTCTGTCATGTCTGATCATACCTTTTTGTCTTCACACATCTATATGCCTATTCAATATGCCTACGTGATGCTTATGACGAATCTCTATGTCATAGAAAACACGGCTGAGCAATAATTTAAATAAAATTATTATTTATTGTTTTTCTTTGAATCCATGTAACATTAACACCAGGGCTGGATATAAGAGCTAAAAAGTTCGGTGGATTCCCAGTGGGACAAAACCTGTTCAAAGTCCGCAAAATAACCTTAGAAAAACGTTTGGTAAACAGGTTTTTTCGCACTGGATGAGATCTTTGTACAAAAATCTATCCTCTACATTTGATAAATGTAATTATTTCCAGTCTTGTAACATCTAATTTGATATTGTGTATAAACCTGTTCAAATTCCGCAAAATAATCTTAGAACAACGTTTTTTTGCGGACTTTGAACAGGTTTTTGATAGGTTAATCATGAGATTGTGTTTTGCTAGAAATTAATTCGTAATAAATATACAAAAAAATGTCGTTACTCTGTTTTTTATCCCCTGGATTTATCTTAAAATACCCTTTTTTGTCAGGGGTTTATTTTGTAATACATTGTGTAACAACTGTAGTGTTTGGATGCTTCAAATGTTACGTGCTCACTCACGATGCTTCCTTTTTGGGTTAGTCTAAGAATAAGATAAATATTTTAAATATTGAGTAATAACATTACTATAGAAATTCATTTTCCCATGTTTAATAAGCAAGGACATACTCAGTGGGCAAAAACCTGTTCAAAGTCCGCAAAATATAACAACGTTACTGGGTAACTGCAAATATGAAATGTGAGAGCTTACAATATTGCTTCCTGATTCACAATTATAGCTTCTTTTGGGCTGTAAGAAAAAGATAAATATTTTAAATATGGAGTGATAAATTTTTGCTATATGCTTATATTTCTATTTATAGAAAGGAGGTCATATTCAACAACAGGTTGAATAATAAGTTCTATGGAGGAGTAAGTTAGTCTGAATCTTCCCAGTGGGCAAATACCTGCTCAAAGTCAGCAAAATAAGGTTAGAGCAACGTTCGAATGAACGTTGCTCTAACGTTATTTTTCTGACTTTGAACAGGTATTTGCCCACTGGGTATGCTCAAAAATTTCTCCTCCGCATATCGTATATTCAATTATATCCGGCCTTGATATCCGTTCCCATGTTTAGAAAATGGTATCCAAAGATGTTCTAATCCTTCATTTCAAATTTGATGAGACTTAATCACGTCAAACTTGTTGAGAATGTATATCTTGAGAATAGAGTAGAATTTCATATCGTAACTTACTATGACAACACTTTCGTTTAAATTTGATTATTATTATTTAATTATTATTATTGAAAACTGACTTTCCTTCTGCAGAGTACTTAAAATGATAGCGTTTATGAATTCCCATCTCTCGGTGCCTTTACACTAAATATTTTCCACCTAGAGTGGCACCACACACACCCCGTGTCTAATCACTTTGTCTTATTCGGTTTACTGTTCTGGTGCGAGTAATTTTTACCCGAAGGGGATTAGTAGAGGAGGATGAACCCACGTTGATTCTCGAAGCTAAAGTTCTTTTTAAATTACAGTCATCATGAAAACAAGTTAAGTTGTTTTTTCTCAGCATCGATATGACGTCACATTAAAATCATGATTTCACTCCCCCTGCATTTCATGGTGTTTCGCCTATGCACAGTCGATTAAGATCCTACTTGTCCTACAAGATCCTAATTTCTGTGTACTGTTGTTTTTCTGATAATGAACCGATTATTTTACCAATTAAGCAGAACTCGATGGAAAAGAGACTGGTAACAAGCTCTGTAGAATAGCAAAATAATGCATTTGATTTTTTTTTTTCTTGTTTGTTTTGCACATATTTAGTATGATAGATTATGTAACAGTCCGGTATTTTGTAAAACGTAGCAGGCTTCTTATACATACTGTGCTTTTGATATGATAATTCGTTGGTCCACGTGAGAGTTGTAGAAAAAACTTACCAAATACTATATCCGTTAGATTATAACGGAGTGATCATCATATGAATGGAACATATTTTACTATATGTTTGTAAACTGATTGTTCCAGTTAAAGTAAAGTTTGGCCAAAATACAAATAAAAAACGAGACCAATTTATAATGACGCGACACATACACATCAATGACGTAAGCTTCTGGGTTTTTGGTATCTATATGTTCCGTTTCTGTTTTTTTTTTTGTTAAGCCAATACCCCCTGATTTTTCATAAAACACGGTAAAGGGTTTGATTAATCAGGGGGGGCACAAATATTGTTGAACTCGTTCTTAAATAAACAATTATATTCATTTATTCTGAGGAATTTATTTACTCGTGGTGATGCAAAGTAATTACGGATTTATAACCTGGAACGTATACAGAAAAGGGTGTACTTTTGCTTTGTAAACTTATCAGGTGGTATGTTCTGAAAAAACTTTTTGAGCTTGCTGTAATTTGGAAAACATCCTTGTGTTACGATTGTATCAAGTTAGAAACAAATTCGTACAACATAAAGACGCCAGGAAACCTTATTATTCTACTGATAATCCGTTTCCGAAGTGTGTAAGATTATTCAAAAGCTTGAGACTCCACGGGAATAAGTATCCTAGTAAACGAAAACATGTTCAAAGTCTGCAAAAGAACGTTATAACAACGTTTGACAAGCGTTAATTTGCTGACTTTGAACAGGTTTTTGTTTACTGGGATTAGTATTCTCTAATTCATTCGGTTATACATTATCTAATAGTTTGGGTGTTTTCCCCCTTTTTTAGAAGGAAAAAAGAAAAATTAAGAATCTTATAAAAGGAAAAACAGTTGTTTTCAGCATCCTCTGGACACGTGCTGAGATAAGCTTAATTGCTATTGGTGCTGTCTATTTGTAGCAACTTCTCTCCTAGAGCTTTCTTTTTCAGTTTACAACCTAAAGTTTTTTATTAATATAAGACCCTCGATACATTACAAAATACTGGTCCTAGAATAAATCATTGAACATACTCCCAACAGAGACATTGCCCATCGACGCAAGACTTCAGTATTTTCACGATGAATAGACCTCGAGAAGAGATCACATAGGCCAGAATTTTCTTATGAAACTTTGGCCAAGACAAGTCAGGATCCCTACATCAAATACACTATGGCCATACATCGAACAACACTGCGACACATCACTTTGAGCTTTATATTTACAGTGCATACGCACTGAAATGTGTTTTTATTTATCTTTGTTTATTTTAAAGGCTTCTTATCTTTCCCGGAAACAAAAAATCTGCCCAACAAAGACTTTGAACATGTTATTTGTTTACTGGGTTGTTAGTCCTTGGTGATACAAGTTAAGATCTTGTGAGTTTTGAGAAAAGAACGAGATGTTGTGTATTTAAAATTATTTTCAGTGCAAAACAATACAAAAAATGTTCAACTTGTAAACATGTGTCATCTAATCTGAGGTTAGCTAAACTATATTATTCAATGGCCATTAATCAAATTTGTTGTTACTCTAAGCAAAACAAACGCACCAAGAGTATCCGGACGATCGAGACCTTTTATGCGAAATAGAATTTACGATAAAAGAGCCTAATTCCTTGAAGAATTCAATATCTTAATTCTACTTATACTATATGCATTTGTAATCATCAATATTAATACCGTGATTGTTTATAAGTAAATATTTTAAGTCAATTTACTCGTTAGTTTTCTTACTTTATTCTTTTCTATTATTTGCACAGATCATACCATATCATATACATAGATCAAGCATGAATGTATGAAACTAGTACACTTCCTATCTATCACTGAAACAATAGTTGATACCTCAAAGAAAAAGATTTATCAGGAGAAACATGTTTGGTAAGACAGGAAAATAACTTTACTAAGATATAATTTGTTATGTCTTGATAGCAAAGATCATCAACTTTTAATGCATTTTAACAACATATATTTCATCGTTTCCTTCTCGTTAAGTAACGCTTCCGTGGGAAAAAATATCGCAAACTGTGTTTTCGAAATCGTACGACACAGTTACTTCCTAAGCACTGATGATAGAAATTAGTTGCTTAATGTAGACAGGGTTTTGCACGCTGAGAGTATTCACTATACGTTTGATTATATGGGAGTATCTTTACACAGTATCATGTATTAGTAGCCATTTCTTTTCTTATAATTTGTCTCGACTTCAAAATCGTATAAATAATGGTGACGATTGCTTGTGAGCAGCTACAGACAGTTTACAACGGTTGCAGTGACACACTCTCTAATGACGTAGGAAATGAGAGTTGAGCAACATAACGACGAAATGAAACGAAACGACATGCGCATTATATTCTCATGGATGATTGTAAGCATATATATTATATTTTGAACGGAAACACCTCATACTAGCATGCAGTTCCTCTTCTTTCTTAACTGCAAACAATAAAAATAAATTCTTCGATCAATGACAGTATAATGGCGAGATTATGCTTTAATTAATTTTGTTTATTCTCACTAAAATTATTCGACATTTTTTCTATTTTGATTATTTTCTGTAATTACCTAACATTCTCTTGCATTACTTCCGTCCTTTACCAATTTAGCATAAAACCTGATAACGTTTTCATTCCATGCTCTTTTGAAGTAGAGAGAAGTAGGAAATCAATATTAGTGCTAACAATTTTTAATATTTTTATAATATGGAATATTTAGTTATAATTATTGTAAGTTTTGTTATTGTTATATTTTCTCTTTAATACTCGTGATGATGTACCTTTGTAACAAACAATCTTAATTTTTTTTTCTGTATCTCCAGTGTCTACTGGGTCTTTTATCTTTTTTTCTGCATTACTTTGAACTTTTTGTAGTATTTTTTGTGTATTTACATTTATTTGCTCAGCCTCTTTTCCAATTAAAAAAATACGTCTTTCGATTAAATATATCTACGCAATTATTATTTAGCCTCGTTTCGAAGTTTGGAATTTATTTGAGTAAAAGTTTAACTAAATGGTTGAACAAATGATTTAGTTTTGGAATTTTTATGAAATTATGTAACTTTAAGAAACGTTAACCCAGTTTTCGTTTACTGAGATTTTTTTATTAAAAATAATCAAGTTAATAAATTATAAATTGATACCTTACGAGTCTTTGAACATTCGAAGCTTCGCAAACAATTTGTGGATTTGCTGCCTTGATAGATTTTAAACAGTCCTTGTTTTTTCGTTGTTGTTGTTTTTTTGCTTGAAAAGTCTGTTGCAAGTGTAGCACAAACAAAGAAACATTGACAAGATTGTTACCACTTAACGAAGCACTTTAGTACACCAAAAAAGGTACTTTCAAATAAATATTAATTTGTTTTTTCTTGTTTTAGCTTTTTTGCACTATCACATCAGTCAAGAGCCAACCGCTCCGATTCAGTGTAAAGCAACTTCAACGTGATTTTGAACAAGCTTTCCATAACAAAATCGATGCGACTAGAAATGTGATTAAAGAGAAAAGATATCAACCGATCAAAGAAAGGAATATAACAACGATTGATAATGACAATATGTCAAACTGTAACGTTGTCAGGCTGTACTGTAGAACGCGTTCATATCTCTCAGTTAGCAATAATCGAGTAAAGGGACTTAAACACAACCCAAATGTGCCGAGTGATGAAGGTATGATATAAATTATATAATCTTTTTAAATGTAGAATTAGAATAAATCTGTTATTTTTGATATGTTTTTTTATATATTTGCTATATATCGGAGATGTTTGGGTTTTGATCTAATAACCTAATTTGTCTTGGGGAAATATTATTTTTCCTTCACTTGAATCAATCAACAATGCTCTCAATATATCAAAGCAGAGTTTATTTTTAACTCGTAATGGCTGCCAATTGGCACCTTTTAATTCGAAAAAACGTCGTTTTTTCACGTTACAGCATCATGACAATGCCATTAAAAAACGTCATGTACCGGCAGGGTACTTTTAAAATTATATGTTCGTGAACATTTTGATTGCAATATATTCGTCATGAGTAACTACCGATTGTTAATATCTATATAAATAATAAACATTTATTTATTTTTTATTTTTGTATTTTTAGCTATTTTTCAAATTGAGTCATATGGAAACAGCATCATTCGATTAAAAAATATCAAGGCAAATAAATATTTGAGAATGTCAAAAACAGGACATATTGAATTGACGGTAAGTTTGATCACATTATCTACAACATTTTGATGATATTTCTGAAGTTTTTACGTATTGAAGAATGAGGAATGTCTGCATTGAAACTATAAAATCAGGACTAAGGAATCCAATAATTTTTGTTTTGAGCTGCAGTTCATTGAATGACCAACAAAGTTACAGTTTGATTATTCTATTTTTTTGAAAAACTAACTGATATTTTAAATTAAATAGATGCTTGTGTTTATCATACTCGTTCCCAGCGCTGCTTCCCTCTTGACGAGTATGTGTGTTAATAAAATCCATAAATAATTATAGTGATTTTTGAAAATAAAAAAACTTAACTGCCACTCTGACTTATTATTATTTTATTTTTTTTTTCAGACCGAAAAAAGTGAAGATAGTTTATTTTCTCAACATTTAGAAGAGACAAATTACATCACATTTTCATCAGAGAAATATTACGTATACACAAAAAACGATTTATTCATCAGCATTAGGCGAAACGGAAAAATTCGACTAGCAAGGAACACTGACCCTGGACAGCGTTCATCACAATTCTTGCTAATTAACGAGGAAGGAAAATTATGTCAAAAGTAAAAAATTAAATAAACCGACCGACCGACCATGGATATCAATGTCCTAACTACTAAGAGAAAACAACAAGTTAGCAGTACATATAACCGCTGTACTCGTGACATTAGTTTAAAGGTCATGCGAACTTTGAAAACGTCTTAACCCTTCGTAGGTTCAGTGGCGTACCCCCTGGAAATTGTTCAGATACTGATAATATCCGGGGGTAAAAAATTCAAATAAAATCATTCAAATAATAGAAATCTTTCGAAACCCACCCTTCAGAAAGATTAAAAAGAAATTGGTATTAATACAGTGTGAAGTATTAAAAAAAACCTGGTCACACTACACTAACGAAGGATTAAACAAAATAAAACAAACTTATAAATACAAGAAGAAACCATTACATCTAACGATTGTTAATGTGTTGATACGTTCAAAAGTTGTATTCAACTTGTAGAAATGAGAAATAAGAAAAAGTGACAATTCCCGAAAATTAGAAATCACTTCAAGCCTATCTTAGGTGACATGATTGTACTAAAATTCGTATGGCCTTTAAAATAAAATTTTTAGCAAAAAAGGATTATATCAAATATTATATATATAAATATATGTCAATTATTTATTTTTGTGTAACCATCACAGCGTAAAATACTACCGAATACGGTTCCGTATATTTCCGTATACGGACCGTATTGCCTTATAAGTACACAGTCCGTATACGAGAATATACGGGACCGTATTCGGTAGTATTTTACACTGTGCAGTGTTTATTTATATATATTATTGTAATAAAGTAACCAAGTGTAAAAAACACAAAATAATATAACTCAGTAAAAAATGTTGTTTATTTTATCTTCTTTTTACAACCATAGGGATTCTATCCAACCTCGTTCCCAGGGCTTCTTCTCTCTTCAGAAAATCGGAAAGAAAGGAGAGAATTTTTGAAAAGAGAAGAAGCCCTGGGAACGAGGTTGGGATTCCATTAGGAATAGCCTAACATAAAATATACATGTATCAAATATGCATGTGCCCAAATAGACATAAAGACTATGCAGGCAGTTGATTATAAAAAAAAATTTAAGAGTGAAAACAATATCACGTGTATATCTGAACGCTTCATGGGTTCATTTTCTTAGTATAAATATCTTTATATCAAGCAATATGATTTACTAGTATGATTTAAACCTAAAAGGAACCTATTTTTAACTGTACATTTAAACAGTAGAATGTGTATCACTGCTCAAAATCGTTGCGCATCCATGCCCTCATAAAGCCCATATAGCACCGTAATTTGGACTGGTGATTATGATTTGGTGATTAATATCAAGGTCTTACAATATCGTTTTTGGTTTGTTCCCAGGGTTCAAAAAACTGTATATACCAAGTGTAGAGAAGGAATTTTTGACTACATAGGCTGAATCTATGCCACCAATTTATTTGATTAATTTTGACCCTAATTAAAAACCTTCTATGTGGTTCTACAATTAACCAACATGTTTGTTATTATGACACGTGATAATTCAGTTGTCTCGTTTAGTTTTTTAAATACAGTTAAAGCAAGACTTTTCCCACCAGTTCATTGCATCATTCAAATCTTAACGTATGCTTTAGTAAAATATTGTCTCGTTATTCATTTAAATGAAACCTGAAATAATTGAAAGCATGTCTATCTATTTTATTCATTATGAAATGTCCCTCATAGGTCTGTACAAAACATATATCTTTTACATATGGCTCACTTCGTTGTCACGCTACATGAGTTTTTTATTCGCTCAACCCAGCAGATATAAAAAGCAACAATCATTTCCGATTTTCGAAAGATAAGAAGCCCT
The DNA here is from genome assembly GCA_031471325.1 of Catablema vesicarium. Taxonomy (NCBI): domain Eukaryota; kingdom Metazoa; phylum Cnidaria; class Hydrozoa; order Anthoathecata; family Pandeidae; genus Catablema; species Catablema vesicarium. The sequence continues at coordinate 10,118 of JAUELI010140537.1, forward strand.
GGGAACGAGGTTGAGCAATAAATAAATTATAGCAAGGCTAGTCAGGATACCAAACCCTAGTGCTTATTTCCAGACGCTAGATATTTTTTTGATACGACTTTTTTTAATAATTCGCCGTGGTGGATGATTATGATGATGATCCTGAAAGTTAACTCTTTTAGCCTGATTCCAGTATGAATAAATATCCTAGCAAACTCATGGTGACATTGCTTGAAGGGAACACAGGCTACAATTTCTTTATGTAGTGATTTCTGAGACGGGGGTTTTAATCAATGAATCGAATAAAACAAATTATATTTCAAACAATAAATAAAGCAATAAATATATAGGGTACATTAGTATTTCATTTATTATATGATTATTCAAGTTTTTTTTCATTTCTTTTACATATAATAATACGCCAAGGTAAAAAAAAAAATCATGTTGTTGTGAAAATCAATTTTCCTCGATGAAATATTTGGGTTAACGTTCGATTATGCGTAAAATGTGATTTTTTCAAACCGACCGCGGTTTTTTGTTGCTTTTGTAGCTTACTGACCTCACTTATTTCCTGGCAGAAAACGTTGATTTGTAACTTGTCAATGCGATTGGAGAAATAATTGGATGAATACGAAAAGATTTAGGAGCGAAATTGCATTATGAATTTCCTATCTTTTGTTCAAATTGTTAAATGGCTGTTGGGGAAAAGAAAAGACCGTACTGCATTATATCAGCTTTCATGGCATTTTACTAGCCTAGTATACTAAACTCTCTTTTTTCGTTATATTTTTTATGCCCACCGATCGAAAGATGAAAAATGGTGCGTTCAAATTTAAATCGGAAAAAAAATCCAGCGTATTTATCGGGGGAAAAATCGGAACAATGATTTAGCGTATTTTGAAATAAGCACCAGGGTTAGGTATCCTGACTAGGCATTTCACTTAAAACGTGCAGATTTCAAGATGGAAGTCTTTCTTGTTTAACTTTGAACGCAGCATCTCTTTCTTTCATCTTTTGGATTAGGCATAAAAAATAGAAAGAAAAAAAGTTGGAGTTTAGTATACTAGGCTATAGCAAGGCTGGATATAACTGCAAACATGGAATGTTTATGTAGCCTGAATCTATGTTCCAAAATTAGCTTACCCAGTGGACAAAAACCTGTTCAAAGTCCCCAAAATAACTAAAGTTATTTTGCGAACTTTGAACAGGTTTTTGCCCCTGGGAATATTAGCCCTTATATCCAGTCTTGTGGTATAGGAGAAATGATTAACTCGACTGCTTTTCTGTTTCTGAATATATGAAATACATATATACAAGGATATATACAAATTTATTAAAATGAATAAATATTCTCATAAACTGGAAAAACTTTACATCGGTAAATGATGTTGAACATACAAAGATAACTCCTGATATTAGGTGAAGACGGTATATTACGTTATTTTGACGTTAAAAATATGGAATGCGCCGGATAAAACGTTACCAGGCACAAACGCTCTGACATTAAAAAGACGCCATGAACGTAAAACGTGTATCAACTAAAGAAGTTCATCCTTTCTTCCTCAACATCATAGAAATATATTTATAATTATAAAAAAGTAAAATTTATATGTTACATTTTTTGGACACTGATTGACGAAAATGGATTTTGAAAAACACATATGGAAGAAAAAACACAAAAGATATTACTCGATATATCTAACAAATTTTTCCTTTTTGTATATTTTAGAGACGATGTGACCAAGGTTATTAGTGGTACTTAACATATTATAAAAAGTGCATTTGGCTTTAAAATCTAACCTCGTTCTCAGGGCTTATTCTGTCCCTTTTTCAAGAGAGAAGAAGTCCTGGGTTGTTTAAAACCTTTTCACCAAATATCAAAGGTCGGTTTCCCTTAAAATTAAATTTGACGTTTCAAACGTACTAAAACCGACGTCAATATCGTCATCAGGTGGCAGTCTGTCATCATTTTCACTTATACTTGCAATATGATTTTTATCATTGTTATTAATATGGTTCGAAGTATTTGGAGAAGTGAATGGAGTATTTTCGTTGGATCGTTTCATCAAGTTAGCTAAACAACGAAAAAAAAAATTTTAACGCCATGTTGGTAGGACAATACTGAAATACATGATCCATATGCATATTTATTAGGAATGGCACATAAGGCAGTGAGTTTTAACTAGAAATTAAACAGTATAGGATTTTTCAACATAACTTTACAATTCACATCTGCCCTTAAACTTATAAAACTGAACTTCTGTAGAAGAGAATGAACATTAGAGCTTATTTATAAGTTTGTGTAAGCAGAGCGTTTCCTAGAGCTACTGTGGTGTGACATTTGTTTATTGAAACACATTTACTGTAATAATACAGTAAAACTTCATCTTAAATCTGATTATTTCAATGTTTTTATTTGACCTTCATACACCCTAGATATCTCAGTATTTCACCATATTTTTTAGGATTTACGGGGGTCCTTTACCTTACTAAGAAAAGGTTATTAAAAACCCAGTGGGCAAATACCTGTTCAAAGTCAGAAAAATAACGTTAGAGCAACGTTCATTCGAACGTAGCTCTAGCGTTATTTTGCTGACTTTGAGCAGGTATTTGCCCACTGGGAAGAACATACCTGCAGAATGAGCAATAAGAGGTGCTTGGTGAAGTATATTGCTTAACTTGTTACTATATCCTTCGTTTGTAAGGAAGGCTCGATGAACTGAAAAAAGTTTTTTACAAATATCTTTTCCTATCAAAGAATCAAATACGCATTTAATCATATCATCTTTTTTGAATAATTTCATCAAATCTTCTCTTTTCCATACATACACGATACTGAGAAGCCTTGCGATAAGCGATACCTGAAAACATGAAAATGGTT